>PITB01011263.1:0-58062 GCA_004024585.1 Paradoxurus hermaphroditus
CCCCCGGAGTCACCCGGGCCTCTCCCTCTGGGGTGCCGTGGAGAGTAAACCCGGCACGGGAACACCGCAGAGGCTCGGGGCCTCCAACCACCAGCCCGCATTCCTTCACCTTGTCCAAATCCACGTCGGCAGCGATCCTGTCGATGGTCCCTCGAACCCCAGCAGCCTACGCAGGCTTGAAAAAGGGGCAGTTGGGCTGGGGGCGGAGCTCACCCTGCTGCCCCACGGGGGACTGTCAGCTCACGGACGACAGCCTCCTCCTACCTTGACTCCTCGGCCTCGCGCTGCAGGGACGGGACCACGGGGGCTGGCCCCGACGGCTCGAGCTACGTGTCTTGGGCCGTCCTTGGCGTCCTGGAATCCCCCCGTCGGGCGCCCTGCTCTCTCACTGCCTTGAGAACGCACCTGAAAAACAGATGCCCCACACCGCGCGCTTGAGGATGGGGAGCCTGCCCTCTGAGGACTCGGGGCGGGGGGCTCCCGAAGTCAAGGACTCTGCGAGTCCAAAGGGACGGTGGGTTTTCAGGGCCTGAGACCCGCAGATCTTTTGAGCAGAGGGTTCAATCCCTAACACCCCAAGCACGATCTGTAGCCTGTGTCGTCCATGAGGAAAAATGGCTCCCATTCTACCAAAATATTACCGAGGAATTTTAAAATGCTGTGTTTCTTCCATTGGGACAAATAAACGGTTATTCTTTAATATAAGAAGATGATTTCACTGCCGTTTTGATAAAGCCCAGTAACGCTGACCTACACATACGTTACCAGTTAACTAACTTGGTGGGCGGACGAGGAGATACGACGGCAGGATTAAACATTAGAAAGATCAGAGCGACGGAAGGACAGAGTTGTGGTCAAGTGACACGAAGGGTCGACGGCCGCCAACAACCCGACACGAGACACAAGCATTTCCCACAGAGCACGGCATCCGTGAGCGACACCCCGCCACTCGAGGCCACCTACCTACAAAGCTCTAAGTGGCCAGAACAGCGACGCTCTGTGACAAGCCAGTTGTTTTGACAGCCAGAAGGGGAGGGGAAAAAAAAACAAGGACTAAGGAAAACCATCAACTTTTCATTGAAAGCAACATGAACTTGAAACGTTCCGTTAACGCACGGAAACGAGTCAAGATAACCCGCATCTTCGCCGGGCCGTTCCTGCCACGCCCCTCGTCTGGGAGCTTCCGTGGCCTGCAAGGCCTCCTCTTTCCGAGAAAGGCCACAGATCACCCAGCACGAGCGTTCAAGACCAGCAGGTCTCCTGCTCCGAGATGATGGGAAAAGCTTTTCCCCCAAACTGGGACTGCGCTCCGTTAACCGCCCTCCCCCCGGGGCTTCTTCGTCGTCATCGGGACACTGGGGACCACCGCCGTGTTGCTGGCGTGTGTCGGCCTGACGTGGTTCCGGAGTGAGGCCGACAACCACTCTGCGTGCTGTAGGACGGCGCGGGCAGCAGCTCGCCCCGTGGGGGCGGCCCGTCCCGGAGGGGCCGTGGGGCCAGAGCATGGCGTCGGGACCGCCCCCGCTCTGCTGCAGGAAGCCCACAACACGGACAAGCGCGCACTTTCCCGTCGCTCCGATGCCTTGGTCTGTGATCTCTGCAGTCACGACGGGATGACGGGAAGGTGGTCTTTGATTTCCGAGCCACTCCAGTGACTGCGTCCGAACGTGCAGGAAATTAAAGGGTGCTCCATCAGCAGCAGACCGTGCGTCCGTGGGGAGAGACCAGGCATTCGGCACACGCTGCATATCTTCCCCATTAACGTAATTATTTCCCACTCTGTGAAAATGAAGTGGCATTTGAGCGTGTCACGGACAGAACAGTACGGCCCCGAAATCTTAAGAAAATAAGAAACGGCACTTGCAAACGATCCTGCATGGAACGAGCGGCACGAGCTTTTCCGAAAACAACGCGTGCGCCTCACCGGATATAATCGGCAGGGCCGCCCGTGGAATTTAATAAATGAGCCTCTTTCACGCGAGGCCAGCCGGCTGCGCGCGCGCCCCAGATGTGCAGGGCCAGCCACGCAGAGGACGGGGACACCACGCCGGCCTTCGGCACCAGGGCGGGGAGGGTGGGGACGGCCGCGCCCTGGCTGGTGGGCTTCAGCACACGGCAGGTCCACGCTTGTGGCCTTCAAGGCTTTTCGGATGCAGATGGAGAGTTCGCGTTCCCAGAAGAAAATGATAACAAAACTCACAGCAATTTTACAAACTCAGAGTCGACGCGCTTTTCCAGAGCGAGGAAGTGTCGGAGCTGAGTGTGGGGATGCAGACAGGCGGTCACGCACGTGCCAAACTGCACCTGACGGCAACCGGGCACAGGTGAGGGGTCGGGGGGCGGGGGGATGATGGGGCACCCCCACGGCCCGGGAAAGGGGGCTTCCTCCGTGCTGCCAGACACAGCCTCAGAAGGCAGCCTGGTTTCATAACGTACAAAATAAAGCTAGCTGGAATCCGTTCAGGGAGCTGGAATGTTCCGCCGCACGCCGCACTCTACAGCTCACCGTGCGCCGCGCACGTGGTCCCTGCCCCGGCCCCCGGCGAGGCTGTCAGCCCAGACGTGGCCCCCGAGCCCCTCCGTGTCTCCTCGCTTGGCCTGGCCAGGGGTGAGAAGAGGGAGACGCGGTGGCTGTGCTCACCTCCGCCCTCGCTGAAAGCAGGTACCAGCTGGGGACGGGAGACACCGGTAACCCACGGCCCCGGGGCCATTCGGGTGGCCCGGATGGGGCGGCCCGGCTCTCTCCCCCGGCTCGACGGCGGGTGGCCGGACAAGCGCGCCGGCTTCAGGCCTCGGGCCCCCTTCGCTGAGCCGGCTGCCTTCCCACCGTCCACACCGCATTCTAAGACGGGAGGGGCCGCCTGACGGGATGGGCGCGGAAGGGCGGTCTCCTCTCAAGGCCAACACGCGGTGACTTATCCAATTCAAAAAGAATGGAGTGAGAGAGAAATTCCCAAGTTTTCTTTTCACCAACTTTATTTACATTTCGTAATTTTCACTCAGAGAACCCGTCAATCCTTCTTCCGCTCGGAGATGCAGGTATGTGTGCATATGTACATTCCCTTAGAAACTTTATTTGGTATAACTTCACATTTTTGGTATATAGAAATAATTTTATTTCGTATTGCAGCACAGTAGACATACAATCGATATGATTTCCTCGGGTGTGCAATATACAAATTATTCACATTAAAAAAATTAAGAACAGAAAGCCTCGTATGCGGTAAATATTTAAAAATGTGTACCTAACTGTGAGTTGGTTTCTGACAGCACAGACTACTAGCTTTATAAATCTGGATGAGTATGACGCGGAACGAATTCGGACGGAGCGCACGACGGGTCCCCTCCGGACGCCCAATCCCCTCTACGGAGGGCTCGCTCTTCACTGCGGTCGGCGGGGTTCCAGGCGCCGAGGCAACCGTGGGTCTGAAAGATACTTCCAGGAGTGCGCGCCTGACACCGGCGTTGGAGAGGTTTGCTCCTCTATTCTCCCTTATAGCGAGGGGACCTTTTCTCTTTAAAAGCAAGGAGACCTTCGAGCCTGTCTTTTGTTGAAATAGTCTAGAGAGACAAAACATTAGGTCACCTAAACCAGAAAGCAAAAACAACCGTAAACGTTTCACAAGCTTTATTTAAAAAAAGCAAGAAAAAAGAAAAAGTAACCAGAAGATGATCGAAAGTTTAAATCCTACGAATCATCTGAAGAATCCGGTTACCAACTTAACCATTTTAATTCCAAATATGCCCCCCCCACCATTTCAAATGTACTTTAAAAAAAAACAAAACACAATAGGCTTTATCCTTTAGACAGTTTTAGGTTTCCAAAACATTGAGCGGAAAGGTCAGAGTCCCAGCACTTCCCCTCACGCCCCCAGGGTTCATTTGTCACAGCTGACAAGCCAGTACGACACGTTATTATGACCTCAAGTCCACAGTTTCCACAGGGCCCACTGTGGTGTGTGCGTGGTGGATCTAGACAAAGCCCAGTCCCAGATCCACCACGACGGTATCAGGCAGAACAGCTGCGCTGCCCTAAGCACGCTCTGTTTTCCATCCACTCATCCCTGCCTCCTGGCTGCCTTCTCCGGAATGTCACAGAGCTGGAATCCTGTCGGATGTGACCTTCCTAGATGAAGTCCTTCACTGAGCAGTATGCACTCGAGGGTCTTTCATGTCTTCTTGCGCAGGATAGCTCGTTTCCTTTCATCGCTAAATATTACACCGCTGGATGGAGGTACCTTAGTTTCTCCATTCGCCTTGGCTGCTTCCGAGTTTGGTAATTATGAACGAAGCTGCTAAAGCAGTGTGCAGACATGGGTGCAGACAAAAGATTCAACTCACTTGGATACATACATAGTATTATGGCTCCTGGATCATGTGGTAATTTAGCTTTAATGAAATGGGCAAATTGGTATCTTGTGTGTATTTGCATTTTTTTTTCCTTTAAGTTTATTTATTTTTGAGGGAGAGACAGAGCAAGCAGGGGAGGGGCAGGGAGAGAAGGAGACACAGAATCGGAAGCAGGCTCCAGGCTCCGAAATGTCAGCACAGAGCCCGACGCGGGGCTCGAACCCACAAACCTTGAGATCATGACCCGAGCTGAAGTTGGACACTTAAGCAACTGAGCTCCCGGTGCCCCTGGATTTGCATTTCTTAATGACACAGGATGTGGGACATCTTCTGAGCTTATCTGCCATCTGTGTGTCTACTTTAGTGAGGTGTCTGTTCAGATCTTTCACCCCCTTTTTAATAGGTTATTTTCATCTTGCCGAGTTTGAGAAGTTCCTTGGATGTACTGGACATGAGTCCTTTATCAGGCAGCTCTGAGGACCTCTTCCTGCTGTCTTCACAGTGTCTTTTGCAGCCTGGAAATTGTTAATTTTAATAAAGTCAACATTATTTTTTCTCTTTCATAGATCATACTTTTGGTGTTGTACCTTAAAAAAATCATCGCCAAACCCAAGAACAACTACGTTTTCTAGGTGATCTTCAAGCAGCTTTATAGTTTTTCATTTTACATTGTGTCTAAAGCCCATGTTGAGTTAATTTTTGTAACATTAGTGTAAGGGTGTAACATTAGTGTCCAGGTTCTCCTTTTCATAGCTCAATGTCCAGATGCTTCAGTACTATTTGTTTTCAAGACTGTCTTTTCTCCATTGAATTTGCCTTTGCTCTTTTGTCAAAGAGCAATTCATTTCATTTTTTAAAAATGTTTGTTTATTTTTGAGAGAGCGAACGAGCAGGGGAGGGGCAGAGGGAGGAGTGGGGGACAGAGTTTTTGAAGGAGGCTCTGCGCTGACAGCAGAGAACCTGATGCGGGGCTCAAACTTACGAACAGTGAGATCATGACCTGAGCCAAAGTTGGATGCTTAACTGACTGGGCCACCCAGGCGCCCCAAAGATCATTTTATTTTCTAGGAGTCCACTTTTATAACTATTTTATATGAATACACTTCTGGGCTCCCTATTCTGTTCCACCGATCCATTTACCTGTTCTTTTGCCAACCCCAAACTGTCTTGATTATTGTAGCTTCACAGTAAGTCTTGGAGTCAGATAGTGTCAGTCCTCCAACTTTGTTCTTCTTCAATACTGGGCTGGCTCATCTATGTCTTTGAACTTTTCATATAAACTTTAGAATTGGTGTGTCGATACAGACTTGCTTGTTTTTACTGTGATTGCACGGAATCTATAAAGGTGGGAAGAGTGATTTTTCTGAAACACAGAGTGATTTCTTCGTAATATTGAGTCTTACTATCCATGAACATGGGGTATCTATTTACTTAGACCTTGATTTCTTCCACCAGTTTTGTAGTTTTCCTCTTATAAATCTTGTACTTTGTTTTAGATTTATACTTAAGTATTTTGCATTTTTTTGTGCTAAAGTAAACGAGGTTACATTTTTAATTTCAAACTCTAATTCTTCATTGCTGGTATACTGGGAAACAGCTGACTTTTGCTTATTAACCTTGTATCATGCAACCTTGGTCTAACTGCTTATTACTGTTTTGTTCTTGTTCTTGTTGGTTCTTTGGAATGTTCCACATGGACGATCATGTCTTCTATGAAGTTTTGTTTCTTCCTTCCCAATCTGTATATATTTATTTCCTTTTTTTGTCTTACTACATTAGCTAGGATTTCTAGCAGATATTGAAAAGGACAAGTGAGAGGGATGCCCTTGCACTGTTTCGATCATTCAGTATGATGTTAGTTGTGGGTTCTTTTGTAGAAGTTCTTATCAAGTGAGGAAGCGCCTGTCTAATTATAGTCTGCTGAGTTTTCACTACAAACGGGTGCTGGATTGTGTCGAATGCTTTTTCTGGATCTATTGATATGATCATCTGATTTTCTTGTTTAGCCTGTTGATGTGATGGGGTACAGGGATTTCAGGGTTAAACCTGGCTTGCATATCCAGAAAATAAACCTCATTTGGTTGTGGCATCTAATTGTTTTTATACATTGTTGGATTCAATTTGCTAATATTTTGTTGAGAATTTTTACATCTCCATTCATGGGAGATAATGGCCTGTGGTTTTCCTTTCTTGTAACGTTGGGTTTTGACATCGGGGTAATTCTGGCCTCAGAATGAATTAGGAATGGTTGCTTCTGCTTCTATCTTCTTGGAAAGATCATTAAAAACTAATACAATTTCTTCCTTAAATGTCTGGGAGAATTCACCTGAGACACTATCTGGGTCTGATGCTTCCTATTCTGGAAGTTTATTACTTACTGATTTAATTTCTTTAACAAGCACAGGCTTATTCAGATTATCAATTTCTCCTTGTGTGAGTTTTCGTATGTTGTATCTTCGAAGGAAGTGGTCCATCTCTTCTAGGTATCAAATCTGTGGGTACAGAGTTGCTCACGGTGCTCCTTTATTATTCTCTCAATGTCTGTGGGGTCGCTAGGGATGGTCTCACTTATATTTCTGATTTGGGTAATTTTTATCTTCTCTTTTCCTTGGTTGGCCTGCCTAGAAGCTTATCAATTTTATAGATCTTTACAAAGAACTGATTTTTCGTTTTGTGGTTTTTTTTTCCCTTTTGTTTTTCTATTTTTCAGTTTCACTGATTTCTGTTCTAAAGCTTGTTATTCCTTTTCTTCTACTTACTTTGAATTCTATTTGCTCTCCTTTTTCTACTTTCCTGAAGTGCAAAATTACTGTTAATTTTAGATCATTCTTCCCTAATATGTGCATTCAATGCTAAAATGCTGTGGTAAGCAGTGTTTTCGATAAATTCCCACAAAGTCTGATACTATATTTTCATTTTGATTTAATTCAAAGTATTTTTTAATTCCTCTTGAGTCTTCGTTAACACATGTGTTACTTAGAAGCATGTTGTTTAACCTGCATTAAAAAGATTAATCCCACCATTAATGGATGGGATTTCCCAGCTATCCCTCTGTTCTGGGTTCCAGTGTGATTCCACTGTGGTCCGACAGAATGCTTCTTAGGATGACTGTTCCTTTACATTTCATAAGGTGTGATTTACGGCCAAGTATCCCTTAAACATTTTTCTTCAGACACTAAGGCTGTCCGTGTGTAAGTGCATCATTTACTTCATTCGTGGCCGGTGCTCACCAACAACAGGTGGCAATACACACACAGAGACCAGGCACAGAGGACACTCCGTCTGTCCCTCCTGGTTTGTGACACTGCCATGATTGAATGGAGAGGAAGCAATTTCCAATTCTCACAAAAGGTACAACAAGATTCTGGGAAGGGAGGAGGGAGAGATGGAGAGAGGGAGGGAGGGGGGAAGGGAGATTTGCTCCTCTATACCAAGCCCTGCTAATTTGTGTATGGAACAGAAAACTACACAGTGAATTAGAGAACCGTCAGTGAGCAGGAGGGAAGGCTCAGAACCAGTGATGCTCCCCAGTAGGCCCATGTTCACCCCACTGCCCGCCTCCCACCTGTCTACATGGGAGTGAGGAGTCAAAGCCACACCCGTATAATACAACACGGGCCAGAGAGATGGCTACAGTACGGATGGTACTCAACCTAATTAAGAGTTTTTTAAATTACGCCAACAAGAGACATTAGTGCATGGAACAGAATCAGTGATAAGAGCTGATAACAGTCAAATAGCAAAAACAGCTAATTTCAACCCATTTATAGGATTCTGGAAGAGGTGCGAGTGTAATCATGTTCACAGAGAGAGCTCATCCGACTCAGACGAATTTACGGAAGGCGAAGGCAGCGTGGGCGAGGTGTCCTCGCCGAGCCGGCGGCTGTATTGCATACCTGAGCGTAGCAGGCTTCTTCTATGGCCAGTCCCGTCACTAAATCCACCTGAGAATAAGAACACATGTCGTTTCAGTGGGAATTAGTTCTTAGAACCGGGAACGCTCGATAGAAATTCAAACTAGCGACGCTTCTCCGAGAGAACGGAGTTGACTAAGACAGCACGCCGGGAGCACGACCGGCGTGAGCATTCTGGAGCCAGGCCGCCGGGGTTCAAATCCCGGCTCTGCCACGAGGAGCCGTGTCACCTTGGGTGAACCGGTCGACGAGCCCTCTGTGCCTCAGAGCGGCGCCTCTGAACCCGAGGCTGACCGCGGCGTCCCCCAGACGGGGGTGCTGGGAGAATTACACGAGCTGGTCTAGGTGAAGGCTCCATAAAGCACCCAGGCGCGGCCCGGCACGTGGTGCGGATCGGAGAAGGCACTTGCCATGAGTGTTGTTACGATTATGCGCGAAGTTTTAAAGACCAAACGCTCGGTAAATTTGTTAAATTGTGTTTATTGCTAACAAATTCAATCTCTTTTGATTGCGACGAAGCCCAGGAAGACATGGGGGCCTCTGAGTCTGCGAGGAAGAAGGATCTTTCTTCGAAATTCCGCAATTTAGCCCACACGTCACTGCCAGGACGCAAGCCCGCTGTGAACAGGCATCTGCGCTCCTCCCTTGCCCTGCCTGCTTCTCTCCTGGCCGGGGGCCTCCACTCCCGGGAAGCTGCCTACCCGGGGGAACCCCAGGACACCCTAAAACCTTGCCTCGTTAGGGCGGGCTCCTTGCACCAAGCACACTGAGAAGTTAAAGGTCGGGAGGCGGGCTCCGCTTTGAGCTTGCGAGTTCTCCCTAACGCAGCGCCGGTGTTGAAAACACACGATTGCCCTTTTCGTCTGGTCTTCTGCGAACTGCTAGCCATGAAACTGTCTCTTTGCTGAACGGCAGAAACGGCAAGCAAACCACAGGCTGCCGGGCAGGGGTGAAATCCCCGGATTCTATGCTTAAGACACTGAATCGACAACAGCTAAGGCAGTAATGCAGCTAAAAATACCCTCTGTAGTTTGCAGTAACAGTAGCATTGAAACAGCTGGATTTGGAACCTTAAAAAAGAATTCGATCTGCAGCACCGACTCCCAACAGCAAACTCCAACGGTGAGGCACTTACCTCCATCCCTTGGTTGATGGCTAATTTTGCCACTCTCATTGCAACAGGTCCCTAAAATTCAATTAGAGAAACAGATTTTCAGTAGTATTTATGCAAATTATATTGCACAGCGCCATAAAGTCCAGAAATTCCCATTGCTGGGCCCGTGGCAAAGATGCCACAAAAGCTGTAAGACAGTTAGTGGGGGACTCCCTTCAGGCCTTGAAAGGTCTCAATTACCCGGCACTTGGCACAAGTCTGCTGCCTGGACAACTGCACCTGCCTGCAGGCCGGCAGGTGCCGTGTGCCCAAGAGCGGGCTGACGATTCTCCAGCAAAGCTCCCGAGAGGCGAAGCAGGGAAAGAAGAGGCGAGGAAGTGCCCGGCACGGCACCACGGCCACGGCCGCACGAGCCTGGGCTGGAGGGGGGCTCTGGTTAGCGCCGGTGCCAGACGCCGGCTCCACGCTGTACTCTGCGGGCACCCGGAACTCAGCACGACGGTGACGTGCCCAACACCACACAAAAGCCGACAGCCCGGAGAAGTCCTTTGGAACGAGGGAGGGTCACTGAGGAAAGAATCGAGTGTCCTCTGTGAGGAGAGGAACACTAACTTCTGTCGTCTTGAAAGCCACAATGCGCCAGACGGAATTTAGCCGTTTGATCACATTTGAGATTCCTAAAATCTGTTTATGGGTGATGAGCTAGAATCCAATGTACCTTTTTTTAAAGTGTCTTTCAAACTAAAATGCAAAATAGGCTCTAACGACAAGGGCAACAGGGGACGCCCGCAAGTGGGCAGAGAGCGGCGCGACGGCGCGAGGAAGGCCGTCCGTGCCTCGCAGGCGCTCCGGTGGTCAGCCTTAACCTACATTCTCTTCCGAAGTCATTTGCTTATTAACAATCCTTTTCAGGGGCCACAGGTATCCAAGGCTCAGACAGATATCTTAGTTAGAATTCCTGAAAACGTGATTTGCACGTGTGGAACACACGCTGGGACCATTTTTTTTTAAATCGTCAATTCTTTTTGTTGCTGTTGGTTTAAGCAGGGTGGTCCTGGCCGTGAGAACCTTCTCCACTCCCTGGCATCTAGCCGCTGACCCAGACAAGGTGAGCACGAATCCCCAGCTCCCTGTGGACGCTGGGACCCGCTCCCAAGGGACGCCCGGGCTGACCGTCTACAGAGCACGCTCCGGACAGCACGTTGCCTACACTGGAAAACCAGGAAAATGGAAATGCTAGCAGATAATAATGCTTATTTAACGGGCTTCTTTCAAAGTACAAAACCAACACGTCTTCTTCTGGAAAAACATCTTTTTCTCAAACAGGAAAATGGAAGTGACATACAATACCAAAATCAAAAGGAAATACTAATTTTATAGACGTGTTCTAATTATCTGGAAGACCAATCATTCAGTGACAAAAACCAAACCTCAAGAGTGTCATCCCTCAGATTCTGTCCTGTAACTTTTGCATGCTGTCCGGTCACACATCTTCCGGACCATTCAGCAGCTCCCCCCGCCCGAGGAATTAATTAATTAAGGAATTAAGGCACTATTTAGTTAAACTATTACTTCTCCTGATAACTTTTAACCTCTCTTCAGGTAGACGTTACTCTCATATTTGGGGGAAATATTAATACAAAAGTTTCAGTGAGAGCTTTTTTGTTCTCCTTAACGCACTGAAAATCTTTTCTATCTGCTGTGTCGGTAGATTCCAAGTGTGGGGCTCCATGTTCCTCAGACGGGGAGCAGACGACACGGAGCCCCATCCTGACAGCGCCCACAGCTAGTTACGTGAGAAGCACGGAAGGGTCGCCACCAGGCAGTGTGGTTCCAGAAACCGACCCCCCCGGAGGCCCCGCCTGCCAGCAATCGGGGACAGGTGCGTCCCAGCAGACCGGGGGGCTCTTCTGGCCTCGGGGACTCAACATCAGCTCCTGAGACTGGATGCAAAGCTCTGAACCAACGCGGGAGGTAGATGCATTTCTCTGGAGAGAGATTTCCTGAGATTCCCAAAAGGATCCCCAGCCCCCGAACAGGTTACGAACCCCGCCCGCGTCAAACGGTGCAGCTGGAGAGGAAGTCATTCTGCCGGCAGTGCTGGCGAGGGGGTCGTAAGACTGGAAACTCCACTGGGGACAAAGACAAAGCACTAACTGCTTCTACAGCAAAAGTCCTCTCATCTGTGATTTCAGAAGAAAGGGGTATCTGAAAAACACACGGGAAAGAGGGAACAGTCGTCCCCGGAGCAGGCCCCTCAATGCAGCTGCTAATGTGACTCGTGAGCGCCGTCGTCTGTGAGCGAATGCACGTTCCAGGCGGGGGGAAGACCCACTGTGGGGAGGGAGCGCCGTGCGCTGAGCCCTCGGGGAAGCACAGGGGCTGCCGTGCGGGCAGGCCACCCCACACCCCGCGGCGGTAAGGACGGTCCACGCTGGGGCGATCGGCGCGGTCTCCCCGCACGTGGGTTTCTACGGGCTTCGGCCCATCCGTGGCTGCCTCTCTCCGCAGGTACACGGCCAGGGCAGAAGTTGCCGGTAGGTTCCATCACAGGTGCCAACGTGCATGGATGGGACGCGTTGTCGCAGCGCGGCCCCGGTACGGGCCCCACGGTCTCCTCAAATCTCAAACCTTAATTCTGAAGACTCTTAACATCCATCTAATCGACCGTTCCCGGTTTTACGGCTACCATGCACTCTTCTACTTGGCAAACGAGACAGGCACGTCGTATTGCGACTGTTCTGTCAAGGCGCTAGAAAGTCACTTAAACAGAGAGAAAAAGGAGACGCAGTCGGAAATACCTGAGGTAAGAACTCCCTCGCCAGGTCCAGGGCCTTGCGGAAGGCGGCGTCCCCCTCCTGGTTCTGTTCTAGCACGTGGCTGACCAGGCCCACCGCTTTGGCCTCCTGGCCGTCGAGCACGCGGGCGGAGAAGATGAGCTCCTTGGCCAGCGCCGTCCCGATGGCGCGGGGCAGGCGCTGCGTCCCCCCTGCGGAGAGAGGGGGGCGGGGGGCGGTGAGTCCACACTTCGTAGTCTTCCCCTCTCCGTGCTTCCCTTCCCCATTTATAAAGCAAACCAGGGCCAGAAGCTTCTATGTCAAAATTAGCAAGTGGAAAACTACTTCGAAGCAGAATCCAATTAGTTTGTAAAATTAAAAATACCCCAGAAAGAACTGGAGTACCTTTCGTAATTATTGAGGGATTCTGGCACTATTATTCCTCGCGACACAGCTGGTGTGTTCCCGAATGGAATCCACAATCATCGCCATGTCAGGGGCCATAGGACACACAGCGGTGGGCAAGCAATACTGTCCCGTAGCCCGTTTCACCCAGAGGGATGACGGGTCCATAAGGCTGGGCACCTCTCATTTCCTTTAGCTCAAACTGGTCAAAACCGGAAATCTAACTCACGTGCTTCTTTGTTAAATTTTTTTTTAATGTTTATTCATTTTTGAGAGAGACAAGAGCACAAGCGGGGGAGGAGCAGAGAGAGGGAGGCACAGATTCCAAAGCAGGCTCCAGGCTCCGAGCTGTCAGCACAGAGCCCGACGCGGGGCTCGAACTCAGGAACTGTGAGATCATGACCTGAGTGGAAGTTGGACACTTAACCGACTGAGCCACCCAGGCGTCCCCATAACTCATGTGCTTTTTAAAGAAATCACTGACAGTAAAGGAATTGCAAACTAATTTTAATTTCATAAAAATAAGGCTAGATAATTCCTCATGAACCGACTCGGTCCTGGTTTCCCATCAGATCTGTCTACATCCCCACTCTGCTAGTGACCAGGCCAGGATCTCGTTAAAAAGAAGGCTGGACAAAAGCCAGTCGTATTCTTATTTGGTAGCCTTCGTTTCTACCGAGAAGAACATGGCAGAGCCACATTACGATCCAAGTAAATCTCCTTCTGAAGACAGCCGCCGGGCTGCCTGAGGCGCTGGTGGCCAGGAAGCAGGGGAGCAGCGTGACTATCAAGCTGCAGGTAAAAGTGACGGCCTGCCATCCAGACGAGTCACTGGGTTTTGTATGGCCCACAAAGTTCGGAATTTTTTTTTTTAACATATTAATTGCCAACCTTTAAAAACTGGGTGGAGAATTTCAGATGGAAACTGATCTCCACCCGGAAGCCCGTGCAGACACGACGCACCCATCTGGCCACAGCGCCTCTACTACTCTCTGTTGCCGGCGCGAGCCTGACGAGCTCTGCTTTCTGCTAAACAGCTTTAAAAGGAGGGGCGCCCGGGTGGCTCGGTCAGTGAAGCCTCCGACCCCTGACTTCTGCCTGGGGCACTCTCGTGGTTTGTGAGTTCACATGCAGCCCGCATGGGATTCTCTCCCTCTCTCTCTCGCTCTCTCTGTCCTCCCCCACTCACATGTGCACCTGTGTGCTCTCTCACTCTCTCAAAATAAATAAACTTTAAAAGGAAAGCAAAATCTTTTCTTACTCACACCTCAACCAAAACGTTCAAGATGAAAAATAAAGATCACAAGTTGCAGAAAGCAGGTTTCCCTTCTGTAATGAAGAACATTCCTACATTTTTAACAAACTAAGCACGCCTGCATTGGAAAAGCACAGCCTAAGATGCTATTATTAAGCAACTATATTAAGACCATGTGCAGTTATTTAGAAAATGTGGGTGATTTAGGAAAACACACACACACACACAAACCTCAATGAATTGGAAAAGGACTGATATTTTCAATCGGGATTGGTTTTGAACATAAATAAAACGAGTCGGGCTTCCATAAAATACGGTTATTGTTTACAATGTTCAAGTAACTGGAGACGGTGAGTTTGTAAGTGTTTTACTTGATATGGTAGAAAACGTGTGTCTGAAAAAACTGAAGCATTTGACAAATTTGAATCTAACTGTAAACAGGGATGTTGCCTGACGTCACAACGACAGGTCTCAGAACTCACGGGACAAGCACCCGGGTGAAGGGCAACTTATTCCTGGGGTCTCCAACGGCAGCTGATGAGAGCAGAGACATGAACAATGGAACCCGGCTAACTGTGTTTACTCATGGAGCGGATGGGACCTTTCATGAGACGAATGCACTTATGGATACCGTATTCATGATCAGCACAACACTAGGAAATGATGATGTTTGATGCTCTGTGAAAAGTGTGATGTACACGGGACAGAATTAACACACGTGACCTTCGGTGACCATTGCTAATGTTGCACTTGTTATCAACCGAAACTCTTGAGTTTTTCGAGTCTGCCAAGCTACGCCCCATTCACTGTATCGTTTCGTTCGGAGTATCGCTCTCCAGGAATGAGGGCTGCGTAGAAATTCAAGACGGGGACGGTAATGACACGAAGACCAGGAAACACCTCTCCCGCCCTGAGCTGACCGGCACCGAACTCCAGCTGTGCTTGGTGAAGCGCAGGGGCGAGTACCAGAGCGGCCTGCTGGAGGACGCGGTCTGAGCGAGGGCCGAAAGACAAGCCGGAGAGGGCTTTCTGTTCTTGTCGAAAACGACGGATCAGAGGATGTAGGAAAATCCGCACTTTGGGCTGACATCGCAAGCCACCTACCCTAGGAGCCTCCTGTGAGTGGGCCACATGGCCCGCTTGTGCTTCCGTGCGGGCTTCCCTGCACCAAGCAGACGGCCCTCCAGTCTCGTCGTGCTGGAGGGTGTCACTGCTTCTTTCCCCTGTAAGGCTCGATTACGTCCCACTGCATGAATACCGCGTCTTACTTATTCATTGCTTCCCCCTTTCGGCTATCGAGAATAACGCTGCTGCGCGTATGCGCGTACAAAAATACCTCTTCAAGACCCTGCCTTCTCATTCTTTTGGGTAGATCCCCAGAGGTGGGGTTGTTAGATCACATGGTACATCCAGGTTCATTTTTTTTGAGGAACGAACGGCCATACTGTTTTCCTAGTAGCTGCACCATTTTACATTCTTAGCAACAGGGTTCAAGGATTCCAATTTCTCCACATTCTCACCAACGTCTGCAATTTTTAGGGGCGTTTTTGTTTTTTTTTTTTTTTTAAAGAGAGGTGGGTTTGACGGTAACGCTCCTCACTGGTGTGAAATGGTATCTGGCTGTGGTTTCTGACTTACGTTTCCCTAATAACTAGCTGTGTTGAACTTTTTCATCTGCTTGTTGGCCATTTGTGTATCTTTTTCGGAGAAACATCTATTTCAGTCCTTTGTCCATTTTTTACATGGGTTGCTTTGTTGTTGCTGACACGAAGCGGTTCTGTATATATTCTAGAGAGTGATCGTTTATGAGATAGATGACTTGCAAATATTTCCTCCCATTCCATGGACCGCCTTTTCACTCTATTGATTGTTCTTTGAAGTGCAAAAGTGCTTCTAATTTTAATTTTGATGAAATCTAATTTTTTCCTTACGTTGCCTGTGCTTCAGTGTCGTAGTCAAGAAATCATTGCCAAATCCATCGTCACAAAGTCCTTCCACTGTCTTCTTCTAAGAGTTCTAGTTTCAAAACTGACATTACGGTCTTTGATCCATTTTGAGCTAATTTTAATACGTGGTTTAAGGTAAGGGTCCAGCTTCACTCTTTTGCAGGTGGATAGCCACGTTTCCAAGCACCATTTGTTGAAAGAGGCACTCTTAAACAGTTACGCAAATATATTATTTAATTCACTCGCTCCTACGGAGAGTCCATCTTTAGGAAACCTATTCGGAGAGAAATTATCTGGCTCAATTTCCTATGCTGCAATCAGGTTGCGGCAACCGAAGGCTGGGGGTGGAACTGGAGGTACTTCCCCTGTGCTCCTCCCGGCCACGTAACGCTTGTGACTTCAAACTTTATAAGAATGGCGTGACCTGTTTGGTTTGCCTTTCTCAGCTAATACTGACAGCGTTGAGCAAAGAGCTGTGCCCATGGAGGTTACTAGACCACGGGGCATTGTGACGCGAAACACTACACACGGTCGGTGAGGGATCTCAGATGTCCAACGGCATCTCAGGAACAGTCACCCTAAATAGAAATTATTTCAAGTCGACATCCTACTCCAGAGCTTGGAAGTACTTCTGTTGACGAACGGCTATTTTCTATCATAAAATTACGCAAACACTCGAGCTCGTTAGGGGAGTCAAGGCTCAGCTCAGCACCACCCCGATTACCTATATAACACATCACGGATCCACTGCGGGAGTGTACGTGCAGAAAACTGATCTGTCACCTATGAATGATACTTCCTCCTTCACGACAGTAAGCATACGATGAAAATAAACAAATGCTGAACGACACGGCTCCTCGTGAACAGTCACTGAGAAGTCTGGCGGTGAGCCGGGGACGGTGGGGGGTGGGGGAGAGCAGGGAGCCACTGCCCCCGCTGGTGACGGGACATCAGCGACGGAGCAGGAACCGCGAGCACCCAGAGCTCGTTCGCACCGAAACCTAAGCCGCTCCCGGCGCTCAGATCCTGGAAGCGGGCAGCTGCGAGCCACCGCCTGAAGCCACAGACAAAACACTCAAAAAACAGATGAAAACACTCAGAATGGAAGTCTGTCTTGCTGCTTTTGCTTGCGATCTATCACCAGGACAAAAACGAGTGTGCAGCCGCAGGTTTTAAGCGGTTGAGTCTTTCCCCTTGTTTACGAGTTTCCAAAACAACAAGGCGGCTCCCTGGCCTCCTTCAGAGGTGACGAGCCTTTAATCTTCGCGAACCGCCACAATCTCACAGACTCGAACGTGTCTGAGGCGTCAGAATCAGCCGAGCTGCCCCATCCTTGGCTGGTGGGACTTAATTAGAGGGGCTCTAGCGTCCTTCTGATACGACCCGAACGGTGTCTGGTGGCTTCTCGTGGCCTAGGATCACGAAGTGTCCCAGGCCCATCGTGGACGTCTCCTCCCCGGGCCCGGCCTCGGCCACTCCGCCCAAGCCCTGCGGGGCTGCGCTGGAAACCCTGACGCTTGCGCTCACGTCGTGATCAAGCAGCTGTAACGACGACCATGCTTCCGAAGGCGTAGTCTGTACCTTCTCTCGGCGGCTCCGTGTGGAGTTTCAAGGCTTCTCGCTTCTAACAAGTGAGGAGCGCTGGACGGGTGCTGACGTGAGCACGGGGAGCCAACCCGCTGCTGTCGGGACTTCGCCACGGGACGCCGCCGTCTCCACGTCCTCCCTGTCCGCTCTGTTCAATCCAGCCCCGTTCACGAGACCTACGATTTCGTTACTTTGATCTAACCACCTCCTCGAAACCTCAGAAGTGAATGCAAGTCTGAGGTGGCTTTCTCAAGGCTGCATAAGGATCACGGAGGGCGGCCCTAAGGAGTCAGAAGCCAGGTTCCTCTGTTCCTCCCCTGCTGGCCTCCCCCCGTGCTCTCTCTCCTCCGGGTTATCTCCTGGTCCAGAGAGGCTGGCGCGGCCTCGTCTTCACAACTGCGAACCAGGCAGAAGGACGGGCAAGAGAGTGCCCCTGATGAAGTCCCAGCCGACAGCTCTGGCCTCCACGTCACTGGCTTACAGGGACGTGACAGGGCCCCTTCTGGCTCAGGGTTTTGCCTTAGCGTATGGAGTTAGCTGGTGCTCTCGCGACCAAGGGAAAACGAAAACAGGTATGCACTTGGCAGCTGCCACCTCAAGTGGTCAAACTGTGTCAATCATGTAACAAAATGTTTTCATGTTCACCCTCATTTGGATTGAAAATATACTGGAAATGTTATATTCCTGTTCAAAATTTTTCCATCACTTACTCTATTGTTTTCAGAAGGTGTCAAGAACTATTTCCCCCCCCGCTATGGAATCTCTCCTGGGATAATGCCACTTAAATTTACCGTAAAGTAGCAACCTCTAGATTAGCGATGGCTTAAACGCAGCAAGTGTGTCTTCGCCAGCAAGGGCAAGAGGCGAAAATTGTCACCCGGCTCCTCTGTGTTCGCGCCGACCTCCAGGGCCGCGGGGAGCTGCTGGCCGCGATCCGGGGGTGCCAGCTTCTCTTCCCAGACCACAGCCCTAACCTCGAAGTCGGAAATCAACCCGACGCAGATGCTACCTTCCCTTCCTTGTGTTTACATAATTCAAACAGTGTAAGCAAACTCTATGTGACATTCCACAACCAATCATAAGGTAACATGTAAAGAACAGCCACAGCTTACGGACTGTAAATTATGGTTTGGTTCCATTTACAAGGTAGAAAATGCCAAGTTTTTCTGTTTTTGATTTTTCAGTTTTTGTTGTTGTTGTTGTTGTTGCGAGTTACGCAGATACCACATTAAGGGCATTTATTGCTAAACAAGAAAGGATCTGGGACTTCTACAAGCAAATATCACTTCTGAATTATGGCTAAACCCCCTCTCAGGGAAATAGCCAATTAAGGTTACTTTTTCCTTGAACTGTGGGAGACACGTTGCAGGAAAATGTTAGTTTTGGATTATAATTCCTGTTGCAACTCTGTCAGAGGGCTTTAGGCAAGAGCTTTCTTGCTAGATCTGGCCTAGATGTTTACAAAACCGACTTCCTCTGGCTTTTATAATGAAACATCAAGGTCAAGGAGGAATGCACTATGTGAACGAACATGGCGTGTTTACTGGTCTCATGACAGTCGTGTCACAATCATACGAAAACCATAAAAATATTTATCCTTCAATTTGTGACCAATGTTCTGCAGTGTCGTAATACTTTCTGTCCCCCGAGGATGTTTAGCATGGTGTAAAGTAGCGAGAGAACACATGCGCGCGCGCACACACAGACACACACACACACACACACGCAGGAAGAAGAAAGACAGGGGTGAGAGAGGAGAAAACCCTGAACAGGGAAGGCCGAGCGGAGCCTGACTGGAGTTATCGGTTTGGGCTCTATGTGGTTCATCCTAAGGAAGCACTGAGCAAAAGCTAAAAACTTCTTATTTTAATGTTTAATTTATTCTTGAGAGAGAGAGAGAGAGAGGAGGCACGTGCACGTGTGAAGGGCAGAGAGAGAGACAGACAGAGGATTGAAGTGGGGTCTGCACCGGCAGCACAGAGCCCGACGAGGGGCTGGAACCCACCAACCACGAGATCGTGACCCGGGTTGAAGTTGTACGCTTAACCGACTGAGCCCCGGGCGCCCCAAAGCGGAAAACTTTTAAGAATTGGGTCAAGGGAAGAAAGGCTGATACCAAAGACAGTTTTCCAGAGCAAATTAAACTGACTGGCAAATGAAACAAATGAAAACCTTTGTGATCCAGCTTTCGTTAACATGCCTTCTAGAAAGCCTTCTGGACTGTCCCATTCACTGTTACAGAAATGGACATGCAAAGGTTTTACTCATTGAGAAAAAAATTGTTTCTTTTAAATGTTTACACGTATTTTTACAACCAATATTTGAAGCGTTATTTTTAACTTTAAAAACCGTATTGTTAATAGCACATGAAACGCACAGCCTCACTCTGCGAAGCCAGTTTGGAGACTGCCACGGTGGGCGCCCGCCCCGCCCCGCCAGCCCGGGCCCGCCCCCAGCCCGCGCCGGCCTCCTGGGCTCCCCCGGGCGGCTGCGGGGGCCCTGGGCTCGGGAGCTCGCCCCGAGGCAGCGGCGGCCCACGGGGCTGCTGGAGGCTCCCGCCAGAACGCGTCCCCGACCTGGGCACAGACGACGTGAGGCAGACAAGGGGGCGGGCTCCCGCAGGCTGCGCCGGGCACGGAGCGCCGGAAGGAGGGAGGAAACGGCCGGGCTCGTCGACTCGAGCGCGACTCCAGGCAGGCCTGTCTAAAGCCGCGCTGCCCGACGGAACTTTCCGTGCCGGCGGAGACGGTGTCTGGGCTGGCCCTCTGCCCTGGGAAGGTGAGGGGCGAGGCCGAAGCGCGAGCTGCAGTCCGTCTTCATCTAATTTAAACAGCGGCGCCGGCCGTGCAGGTCAGGGTCCCCTGTCCCTCCGGCCTCCCGGGAGCTCCTTTTCGGTCACGATGTTTGTTTCTGTCGCAAAACCGAAGACACTGTGATGGGACCTAAGGCTCGCTGGCACAGCCGCAGTGCCCTCGTCGGCAGTGCCGCCGGGGCACGGGGTCTGCACGACCCCCCACAGCGCGCCCGTCGGGCCGGAGGACACGGCTTCGCTCGAGGGGAGAAAAGGGGCAGCGACGACCAGCGACGGTCTCGGTCGTGAGAAGGGAGACGGCCAGAGACGAAGCGACCGGCCTGTTCCCACACGACACCGCGGCCGCCTGCGAGGAGACTGGGCGTCCGCCGACCGGACGGAAACACGGGCCTCTCTCACGGCCTACGACGGGGCTGCCTGAACTTGAACACGGGCACTGCTCAGAGAAAACGAAGCTCGCGGAAGCCAGCAGCCTCTCGACGATAAATATAGTTGGTTAAGTCGTGTGAGCATCTGTAAGTACAGCACACGCGTCGCGGCCAGGCTGCGCATTCCTTCCCCTGAGAGACCGCTCGCACGCGTACAATTGTGGTGTCAAGTGAGAACACATATAGACGTGTGTACAGACAAGGCTGACTTCGAGAGAATTCTTGATTTTCTTCGACACAGTGATAGTTACTAAAACTACAATGTTTCATGTTTACCACCCCCCACAGCTAGCCATGTAATTACGGAAATAAGATACCAAATTTAATGTCTATAGAATCCAATAAACTCTACCTCTTTCTGAGTTGTATTTACCCTTTTATGCTTTAAAGCAAATCTCGTCAACACCGAGAACAGCTACGCGATGATACTCCCTAAGGCAAGCGAATGGCAAATGTGGCAAAGCCCAAAGCACGCCGTCTGCTTTAGAAGAGACTGTTTCATCACGGCCAACGACTCATTCCATAAGAAGCGCAGTAAAAGTTGAACGCGTGTTCCGAGTTACCTCAGAACTCGGTGGCTCAGGACAACGAGCGTTTCACCTTCCGCAGTTTCCGTGGGTCAGGCATCCAGGCGGCCCTGCTCGCCTGCGGGGCCCGCCCCCACCAGCCGCTCCGCGGGGCTTCCCCTCAGCCTGGCAGGTGGCTCCCAGGGTGAGCGATTCCGGAGAGCGGGTACGGGACGGGCCAGGGAGGTGATTTCCCACGTCTTCTGGGCGGGCGATACGCCCGGGCCTCCCGTGGGAAGGGGCCCACGTGGTGAGGGCACTCGGAGGCTGCCAAGCACAGGGACCGGGTTCGAGTGCCCGTGTCGTAACAGCCACCTCCTCCTCTGCCCGTCTGCCCGTGACCAACAAGCACCTTTTTCCGGAGCGCATTCACACGGCACTGTCCACAACTTCAAAATCACCCTCCAGTGTTTCAAACTCAAGGAAGAGGTGAACGGGGCATGTTAACCATCACCTTTAGAAAGGGCCAAAGCAGGGGAAGGTGGAGAGACAATGACAGGGAAGACGTTCCTTCTGGAAAGCGCATCCCGTGAAGAACGCGGTCTTCGCCAGCCAACTACGATCAGAGTAGAGGGAGAGACACCACACATCACCGGAGCTTTTGGCCGTTCTAAAACGGGTTAATTTAACTGTCTCAACATCAAGAGAGGTCGTCCTGATCGGTGTGTCACAAAGATTGGACCTCGACCTCCCCATCAGATGAGGGTGAAGAGAGGGCCAACGGCACCCTGGGAAATCCTCGATGGGCACGTTTGCTCTCCGGATGACAGGACACGTGTGGGGGAGGACACTGCCAACTGTCACTGACACAGGAAACAGCATACACGAATATCTGACAAAACGCCTGAAGAATGGAGTGGGCATAAAGGTCTAAATACTTTGTTTTTCCTCATCGAAAGCAGGTCACATAATAAAAATTTGAAGATTCTGGCACAGTAGAACCATTATTAACAGAATATAACCACCCTTTAGTGAGAACTTACCAGGCGCTACGTAACTTTAAACACATTATTTCTTATAATTTTTGTGAGAATCCCACGAGGCCACTACTGTCATTGGTCCTCATTTGACAAACCAGAGGATCAAAGGCTCAGGGAGGGGACTCGCGCCCACGAGGAAAAGCAGTGGCTGAATGAGGGGAGTCTGGTCCCGCGGCCCGCCTGCTTCTCCTAACGCCAAGGCACCCCGTCTCCGAGACAGAGAGCACGGCTCCCCGAACAGTTAACCCGTGACAGGGCACAGTCTCGGTGGGAGCGGGCGTAGAATGTGACTGGACGGCCGGGACAAAGGAAAAGGGAATTATTAGTAGCAAGGCCGTGAGCAACGGCAGAAAGCTTCGAAACGGGAGCGCCCAGCGGGCGATGCCACCGGTGAGGTGCTGCCGCAGAGACGCGTTCACACTCGAGGTCCACAAGGTGGAAGGCACGCATGCTTGTGCCCTCTTTCCACAGAGGTACTGCCCCCTCCCCGTGTGCGGCCGACGCGGGCCGCGGGGACTGTCCCTGCAGGAGGAGGCCGGCCGCCCGGGACCCCTGGAGCCGAGCATCAGCCACGAAGCCCGCGAGGAGGGTGCTGGCCCTGTGTGGCCGGCAGTGCGGCCTTGCACTTGGAGCTCTCCTGTGTGGAAGGGCTTCTCCTTTCTGAATTTTGAACAGAAAACAAACAGCAAAATGAGCAAAACAAAACTAGCATGGTATTTCACAGTGGCTGAAACCATAAGGATGAACTAATTAGCATCCTTACTCCTTCTCAGGAGAAGGGCCAAGCGGTCCGTGAGATGCCAGCGTAGGGAGATTTTGTTATTCAGGGAACCGTCGACAACTGTTTCATATTAACGAGGGGGAATAGTGCATGTCCAAGGAGGATGAAGCAACTCCGACTTACTGGAAACGCATGACTTTTGTGACATAGATCCAATACCCGGTCAGGTTTTCATAACTCTAACTCATGTTGCAAGACAGAAATCCTATCAGAAACAGGCAACCTTCTCCCCACACCCGAAACACAGTAAAACAAGCCCTCTCTCCAGCAGCTACGACCCTCCACCAGCGGCAAGAAGTGCCCACGACACGTCATAACTACACACGTGTGCGGGCCCGCAGCTCTGGCTCCCCGTGTTCGGCTGGGCTGACTGATCACAACGATCTGTTACGTATTTTTCAAACGTTCATTGTGTAGTATTAACAGATTACCAATCGAAATGACAAGACTGCCACAGTAAAATGTGGGGGGGGGACCCCAAACACCATGCCCACAGACTTCCTGGCTACGCGTGTTGCTCCTGGTTGCTCGGCTCGCTCGAAAATGCGTAGACACATCAGGTGCAGGTTGAACAAAGACGCTTTTATATATCTGTTAAAGGTTTATATTTTAAACTACACTGAGGCTCGCATGGATGTAAAATGCATGTGAAATTAACTGGACTGAATGCAGACGCTCCTTCCCTTCCTCCCCAAGCCCCTCAGCTAGCTTCTCAGGTACGCTGCTGAGGACGCGGGCGAAGGCCCCGGAGAAGACGGGCTGGCGGCTCCCCCTCCCCCTCTCCCAGAGGCCTGCTCGTTACACGCCGCACCCACGGGAGCCTCGGGAAGGGGAATCCTGTTCTCACCCGGCTCCAGGAGGACACCCGGACGGCACTTCCGGACACGACGGCAGTTAATTACCGCCCTCCTAGCGAGAACAAGGAAAGTTCTTTTACCATCATTGTGCGAAATACAGCTTATGCCAACAATGGACTGACAAAGATGTTCCTTCAGAAAATTAAGTCTGAGATGCAAATATTAAAATTAGGCTACATCGTCAGTATTTGAAGTGGAAAACTCTTTAAACACTGGAAACATAATATGCACTGAAAACACATTTTGAATATATACTGCAGAATTTTCTAGGACATATTTGGCCAGCTCACAGCTAATTCCTAGATTCTTTCTTTAAAAAGCAAGAAGAGTTAGTTGCAAGCTCGGTGAGGGGGCAGGAAACGAGAGGCAGAGAAGGGCACTGAGACGGAAGAGTCACCACCATCTTACGGTCAGCGTGATCGCGGCACGGCGGCCAGGGAACACGCACAACAGATTCAAGTGCGGGCCGCACGGGCCACGGCGGTGCCCAGGCAGGATGGCGGCGGTGCCGTCGCAGCCCCACTCCCACGTGAGCACAGCGGTGTGAAGGCAGCCCTGTGACAAATTTAAAAATCGGAACACTCTGAGAGACAGGCCCCTCTTCCCACCTGCCTGTCCCACAGAAGGTCAGGTACCATTCTGGCTTTTATCCGACGAGAGAGGCGGAAGGCAGGAATGATCTTGATTCCCTCACCACTAATTACCTTCAAGGATCCCCCAGAATTCCGTGCAAAGGCAGGCAAAAGTGAACGTAAGGGAACAGGATCAGAGGGGTCAGGGTAGGTGAGTGGGAGCCGTGCCCACGGGAGCGGTTTACAAACCCCAACCCGGAGCAAACATCTGCTGGGAGCACCAGCCTGGCCCGTGCGACTCCTGCGACCCACAGGCCTCGGCCCGTCGAGTCCTCCCCACCCCTGAGGAAGAGGACCCTCGGAACCCTCCACGCAGATCGGGAAACAGGCCCCAAGTCGGGGTCGGCAGATACGGGGCCAGCACGCCATCCCGGCTGGCCGCTCCCCCTCCCCCCTCAGTCCACGGCTCCCCAGCCCTGCCCCCCAGCACGCGTGCACACACACGTGGACTGTGACAATCCTTTGTTTTATTTTTTAATGTTTATTTATTTTTAGACACAGAGACGGAGACAGAGCATGAGCGGGGAAGGGGTAGAGGAAGGAGACACAGAACTGAAGCAGGCTCTAGGCTCGGAGCGGTCAGCACAGAGCCCTACGCGGACTCACGGACCGCAAGATCAGGGCCTGAGCCGAAGGCGGATGCTCAACTGACTGAGCCCCCCAGGCGCCCCGCCCGCCCTATCTCAAGCTGCCAACAGTGACACAGGGGCTGGAGGTGGGAGACAGGGACGGGAGCAGAGCCCGGCCCTCTGTCCCTAGCTGGGGAACAAAGTGATGAAAGGGAAACAGCTATGGCCCTGATTAGGCGGGGAGCCTGGGGAAGGCCCTCTACACAGCCGCACAGCCGACCTCCTCCAGGCCCTGGTGGGTGAATCCTGCCGCCGCCCTCCCTCCTCCCTGCTCCCACCTCCCGTGCTCTCAGATGACAGAAGCACAGACAACACTCATTCCTCAACCCAACCGTCCCTCCCTGTGCAGCACAACGACAACCCCAGAGAGGCTCCTGGGCCATGAAAGAGACGCGGCACGGTGACGCTGCCACCCGCCGGCCCCCTCGCTCCTCCGGGCAAACCACGCAAGCCACCTGCGGAGGACAGCAAACGCATGGGCCTGCCAGAGACCCCACGCTTCGAGGAAGGAAGCCCAGCGCGAGAACCAACGGGAAGTTCCCGTAATTCAGAGAAGACGTGAAATCAATACACGAGACTCAAAGGGGCGACGATAAACGGGGAGACGGGGGCGCAGAGGAGACCGCAGAGCTGAGGGCGCCGCCGAGGACCGAAATCGCATCGCCGCAGAACTCACGAGGAGCGACGAACAGCACGGCACGGAAGGAGTGCGGCAAGCGACCTCACGCTGAAGGCAGAACGCTGGCAAGGGAAGGCACCGCACGCACGTGGGTGGGGTCGAGGCTCAGCAGACAGGGCGGAGGACGTCCAGCGAGGCAAACTGCCCCTCCTCAAGGAGCGCTAGCCGACGAGGCTGTGCACGAACAGCCTGAGGAGACGGCAAACACGAAGGCGGGAAGGAGCCCGGGCCGCTCACCGTCCACGCCGGCAACTGCCTCCCCGAATTCTCACCGGAGGGACGCGCAAGCCCCGCTCGGGCTGGGCTCACCGGGATCTCCCCCGCTCCTCCCGTCCGCCCGGGTGGGCCCCGGCGTCCCTGACCTCCTACCAACCCTGCCCTTCCCCGAGCCGCTCTCTGCACGCAACGGTCCCAGGGGCTCTGATGCCGCAGCCGCACGGTGGCACGGGGGCTGCAGGAACTCTCCAAGGTCCCTGCGATGATGCCGCCTGCAGCTCGGCCCCCAGGGCCAGGGCATGGCCTGATCCAGGGAAGCCCTGGGGAGTCCCGGCCTCTCCTGCAACCCCGACGGGTGGACCCCGGTGGCAGGGCCACTGGACCCCGCCCCGTCCACAGGGCGTCTCTCCTCTCCAGTCTCACGCGCCCTGCAGGGTCTCTCCCTCCCTCACGGACACCTGCCTTGCCCTCACACAGGCACTCAGCAACACCTCAACTCCCAGCTTCTCCGTCTGCACGGGTCCTGTCTCCCTCCTGCACCCCTTCCTCATCGGCCCACACCGCTGGTCTCAGAACGGGGCCGCACCCCTCTCACGTAAAAGGAATCGCTCTACCTCCACCAGGACCGAAGACCTTGGACCACCACATTGTTTTTACTCTCTCTGTCGTGTGGACCCCTCCTGCTTACAGGGTCTACCTTTCGGGCTGGTGAGCACGCGCCTTCGTTTCACCGACACCGGGCCCCTGGCAAACACGCAAAGTCCAAGGGCACAAATCAGCATTTCAGAAATAATGTTTGCTTGTCTACCGACAGCAGTAGCACACATTTCCTTTTTCCCCCCTTTTATTACGTTTTTTTCACTGATGTCGTTGACATACAGTTATGTCACTTTTAGGCGTACAACGTCGTGACTCGACATTTACATACGCGATGAAGCAATCACGACAGGCCTAGTAACAGTCCACTACCACACGTAATTATTGTGACATCATTGACGGTGTCCTCTCCCGTGACCTACTGATTTTACGGCTGGAAATTTATACATCGGCATCCACTTCACCGACTTCGTCCCTTCTCCCGCCTCCCGCCGCTGGGAACCAGTCCTCCGTTCTCTGTATTCATGAGTCTGTTTCTGTTCTGTTTGTTCATTTGTTTTGCGCCTTAGATTCCACATCCAAGTAAAAGGCAGATGTTATTCTCTGACTCTGATCACTTAGCATAATACCCCGTAGGTCCATCTGTGCTGCCACAGACACCAAGATCTCAGTCCTTTTTATGGCTGCGTAATATGCCAGAGCTTATCCATTCATCTATCGATGGACACTTTAGCCATTCGTCCATCGAGGGACACTTGAGTTGCTTCCATATCTCAGCTATTCTAAATAATGCTGCAATAAACACAGGAGTGCAGGTACCTTTTCGAATTAGTGTTTTCATTTTCTTCGAATACCCACAAGTGGGGTTACTGGATCATACGGTATTTTTAATTTTTAAAGGAACCTCCATACTGTTTTCCACACTGTACCAACTGCCATTCCCATTAGCAATGCAGGAAGATTCCCTTTCCTTTTCTTTTTGACACTGACTGTTGTGACATGTGTAAGGTGACAGCTCACTGTGGTTCTGATCTGCCCTTCCCTGATGACGAGTGATACTGAGCACCGTTTCGTGTGTAGGCTGGGTATCTGTAGGTCTACTTCAGAAAAACGTCTACTCAGGTCTGCTGCCCATTTTTCAATCAGGTTGTTTGTTGTTTTGGTGTTCAGTTGTATGAGTTTATATATTGTGGCTATTAACCCCTTAGAGGATATATCATTTGTAAATCTCTTGTCCCGTTCAGTAAATCGGTTGCCTTTTCCATTCGTTGACGGCTTCCTTTACTGTGCAAAAGCGTTTCATTCTGACATAATCCCATGAGTTTATTTCTGCATTTGTTGCCCGTGTCCGAGGAGACAGATCCGGAAACATTGCTAAGACTGGAATCCAAGACCTTAGAGCCCACGTTTCCTTTCAGGAGTTTCAGAGGTCTTACGTTTAGGTTATTTTTCTGTATGGGGTTTAAAAAAAAAAAAAAAGGTGGTCCAGTTTCATTCTTTTACATGTGGCTGTCCGGTTTTCTCCACACCGCTGGTTGAAGGGACTATCACTTCCCTATTGTATATTGTCACAGATTAACTATCCCCTTTGTCATAGATTAAGTGACTACAGAAGTGTGGCTTTGCTCTGGTTTCTCTATTAAGTTCCACTGATCTATGTGTCTGTTTTTGTGCCAGTACCGTATTGTTCTCGATTACTGTAGCTTTGTAGCTTTGTAGTATATCATGAAATCAGGGGGTGTGATGTCTCCAGCTTTGTTCTCCTTTCTCAAAATTGCTTTGGCTACTTGGGGTCTTTTCCGGTTTCAGACAAATTTCAGGACTATTTGTTCTAGTTCTGTGAAAAACGCTGTTGGTATTTTAATAAGGATTGCATTAAATCTGAATATCACACTGGGTAGTATGGATATCTTAACAGTACTAATTCTCCCAATTCACAAACAGGGTATATTTTTTCATTTATCTGGGTCATTTTCTATTTCTTTCATCAATGACTTTGAGTTTCTCAGGTCTTCCACCTCCTTGGATAAATTTATTCCTAGGTATTTTATTCTTTTTTTAAATTTTTTTTATGTTTTATTTATTTTTGAGAGCAGGAGAGACAAAGCATGAACGGGGGAGGGGCAGAGAGAGAGAGGGAGACACAGAATCCGAAGCAGGCTCCAGGCTCTGAGCTGTCAGCACAGAACCCGACGCGGGGCTCGAACTCACAGACCATGAGATCATGACCTGAGCCGAAGTTTGACACTTAACCGACTGAGCCACCCAGGTGCCCCTATTCTTTTTTTGATGCAATTGTAAAAGCGATTTTTTTCTTGGCTTTTCTTGGTTTATTATTAGTGTATATATTTGTAACAGGTTCCTGGATATATATTAGCTTTGTATGCTGCAACATACATTTATTACTTGTAACAGCATCTTGGTGGAGTCTTCAGGGTTTTCTATATATATGATCATGTCACTTGGAAATAGTGACAGTTTGACCTCTTCCTTACTAATTTCGATGACTTTTATTTTTCTTGTCTGATTGCTGTGGCTCAGACATCCAGTACTGTATTGAATAAAAGTGGCAAGAGTAGGCATTCTTGTCTAGTCCCTAATCTTAGAGAAAACGCTTTTTCAGCTTTTAGACACTGAGTATGTGTAGCTGTGGGTTTATTCATTTATAGCCTTTATTATATTGAGGTACCATTCCTTCACATCCAGTTTGCTGCGTTTTTACCATAAATGGGCAGACTTTGTCAAAAGCTTTTCTGCATCTATTGGGGTGATCACGTGGTTTGCAGCCTTCATTTTGTTAATGGGGTATGTTATGCTGATTGGTTTGCCTACATTAAACTATCCTTCCATGTCTGGGATAAATTCCACTTGGTGGTGGCATATGGTCCTCTAACTACATTGAATTTGGTTTGCTATCATCAGAGACATTGGCCTATAATTTTTTGTTTTTAGTGGTGTGTTTGGTTTTGGTATCAAGGTAATGTTAGTCTCATAGAATGAGTTTGGAAGTGTTCCTTCCTCTTCAGGTTCTTGGGACAGTTTGAGAAAAATAGGTTTTCACTCTTCTTTAACCATTTATAAGAATTCAATTGTGAAGCTGACTAATCCTAAACTTTTGTTTGTTGGGAGTTTTTATTACTGATTCAATTTCACTACTAGTAATTCATCTATTCTGACTTTCCATTTCTTTCTGATTCAGTCTTGGGAGACTATAGATTTCTAGGAATTTTTCCATTTCTTCTAGGTTGTCCAAGTGTTGGCTCATAATTGTTTGCAGTTGTCTCTTCTGGTCCTTCCTGTTTCCGTGGTGTCAGTGGTAAACTTTTCCTCTTTTGCTCCTGATTGAGTCCTCTCTCTTCTCTCTTGATGAGTCTAGTTGAAGGTTTATCATGTTGCTTATCTTTACAAAGAACCAGCTTTTAGTTCCATTTGCCGATTCTACTGTATTTTTTGTCTCTATTTCCTTCTTTGCACTCTTATCTTTAGTACTTCCCTCTCCCCCTTCTACTAACACTGGGCTTTTGTTCTTTTTCCATCCCCTTCAGCTGTAAGATTAGTTTGAGGTTTTTCTTGTTCCTTGAGGCAGGCCTGTTTCCGCTATAAACTGCCCTCTTAGAACTGCTTTTGCTGCATCTGACACATTTTGGAACATCGTGTTTTCATTTTCATTTGTCAAGGCATTTTTACGTCCTTGTTGACTTCTTCCTTGAGCCCCTGGTGGCTGAGACGCATGTTCAGCCTCCATGCGTTTGTGTTCTTTCCACACTTCCTCTGTTAACGAATTTCTGCTGTGTTCTGAAAATATGCATGATAGGGTTTCAATCTGTGATTTATCGAGACTTGGTTTGTGGCCTAACATGTGACCTATCTTGGAGAACGTTCCATGTGCACCAAAATATTATGTATTCTGCTGATTCTGGATAGGATGTTCTCTATGTATCTATTAAATCCATCTGGCAAAATGTGCTGTTCTAAGCCATTCCTCCCTTGTTTTCTGTCTGGATGTTAGATCCGCTGATGTGAGGGGGCTATGGAAGACTCTTCCTATTATTGTATTGCTGCCGTTTTCCCCCTTTATGTCTACAGCATTTGCCTTATGTACTTAGGTAGTCCTGTCTTGGATGTACAGATATTTACGAGTGCTACGTCCACTTGTTAGACTGATGCCTTTATCTTTATGTAATGCTATTACTTATCAGGTTTTGTTTTAAAGCATGTTTGTCTGACATACATATTACTACCCAGCTTTTCTTTTCATTTCCACTTGCATGGAGTGTGTGCTAACGGCCCCTCACTTTCAGTCTGTCTTCGGGTCTGAAGGGAGTCTCTTGTAGGAAACATGTGATGGGTCTTCCTTTTTTATCCATCCAGCTGCCCTGCGTCTTTGACTGTAGCATCTATATGGAATTTAAAGTAATGACTGATTAGGGGCCCTTATTAGCATTTTGTTCACTGCCTTCTGGCTTTTCACAGTTCTCTGTTCCTTTCTTCTTCTCTTGCTCTCTTCTGATCCAATGACTTTCTTTATTGTTATGTTAGATTGTTCTCTCTGGGTGCGTCTATTAGCGTAAGTTTCTGGTTTGGGGTTACGAGAGGTTCACATAACACCCTACACATACAGCGGTCTATTTTAAGTTGATGTGGCTTCAGGTCGAACACATTCTAAGTGCACGACATACTGACTCCGGGTCTGTGATTTTCTTCCTTCTGGTGGCTGCTGTGCCTGAACACGGGTTCTAACCAGACCTCGTGTCTGCCTCTCCTGCCCTGCCCGGAGTGCCTTTTTCTTTGTATCTGGAGCCCGGGAAGAGCTCTTCTGCTCGCCTTCAGCTGCATCTCGAGGAGGGATGCGCTACGTGTTGCTGCAGTCCTGCTGGGTCTGTGAGGGGAGCTGGACTCGGGCTCTCCCGTGCCATCTATCTGGAATCTCGCACGATTTCATTTAAGTAAGCGGCCTTCAGAAAAACTAAGTTTACCCACTTTATTATTTTTGTTGTAGTGAACGATGTCATTGTAACAAGACACCTGAGATACTTCCAGCCGAAAAAGCCTTCGTTTTAGGAAAAGGAAAAAATGTGCTATGAAATAGATGGGGGCTTTTAATTTTTAACTTACATTCCTCAAATAACTCTGAAAAGTTTCCCTAAAAATGAAGCAATACATCAATTTTGGATTAAAACCAAGAATGGTATAAAATTTTTTTTGGTAAGAAAAAGACCAGACTGCAGCTGTTGTCCTCGCTGCTCTGAGTACAAGGGCTGGACTCTGCCCCCCACCCCCAGCAAGGACAGTCACGTGAACTATGTCAGTCAGTGGCGCACACAGCAGGGGCTTCGCCAACACCTACAGTCCCTGCCTACACTCAGAAAAGGCCAGAGCCAGTCTGCCTGCAGGAGGAAGAAAGACGGGGAAAGGCTGAGTCCCGTTAGTTTTCCCCAGGGGGTCCATCTGGGACCGGCCACATGGGCCAGCTACCAGACATGTGAGGGGGCCGCCCAGCAGGACCAGACCTGCTGGACGGGTCCAGCCTAAATCGCTCCTACATAAGCACCAGAGCTAGATAAATGGTGACTGTTTTTGAGCCACTGGCTCGAGGAGTGGATTATTAAACAGTAATATTGTGGCAACAGGGAGCTGGAACACTGACAAAACGCCTTATGGGGAATAATGAGTAGAAACAGAAAGATACAACTGTACTGGTATTTTCTGAAATGTGTCCTGAGAACACAGAGTAAGTCCACAAAGACCAAGGGAAGCTTCGATCGCCATGTCAGAATCCAGTATGTGGAACAGACAGACACCGTAAGGACACACACAAGTCTGTCTGCTGCCTGCTTGAAACACTGTGGTAGCGGACGTGTGGTCTGCGGCGGCCCCGCACAGCAGCAGGACGCGAGGAGCTGGCCCCCCAACGACTAACGCCCCGCACGGCCTGACAAATTTAGCAACTGGTCCTTCAGAGAAAGTTTCCCCGCCCTGATACTGATGGGAAAAATACAAATAACAAGTTTGATCTAAAGAACCCTGCACCCCATCTTATTTTCAAATATATGGACAACATGTATGAAAGCTAACTGTGGCCTAGGTCAGAGAGAAAACTTCAGCAATGACAAAAGTAACTGATACTAGACAGTCTGTCCACAAAGTAATGAAGACCAGATATCAAACAAAAATAGTCTCTAAAGCTATGTTTCCACATTAAAAACATACAAATACGTTAAATGACAGGTAGCTGTACTAAATAAAACAACAGTTAAAAAACAGAGTCGATTTCTAAACAGTGACTTAGGAGAAAACAGCTAATATGGTAAGCATCTCAATCCTAGAATGTGTATGTTTAATGAAAAGCAATAGGTCTAACAAGCTGAGTACAGCTCCGGACAATTTCCCCTTTGAAAACAAACAAAAAGAATGCTGGGTTTCAAGATTGAAGAAAAATACATATCTATATATCTATCAGTCAGAGTGAAAGAATCCCAAGCGGGCTCCACACGGTCAGCACTGAGCCCGACACAGGGCTCGAACTCATGAACTGTGAGATCACGATGTGAGCTGAGCTCGAGAGTCGGAGGCTTCGTGGACTACCCCACCGAGGCGCCTTCAGACACAATCTTAAAATATCGATATCATTACCGAAATAACTCCATTTCCTTTTCAAATGAGCTCTCGTCAGACTTTGTAAGTTTCTGTCATTTACAGAGAGCGCGTGGACTTTGATACTTTGACACAAGTGCTCCTGCAAACATGCTCCATCTTCAAGGAGAGCCACAGAAAGAAATGGACAACGGAAAGATCCTGAAAACTAAGATAACAAAACTACTGGGTAAGAATTTCCAGAAAGAATGGAAAGACTGGATTCAAGAAAACAAAGATGAATTACCTGGGGCTGAAGTTATTTAGAAGGATGATTAGAATTCTCTTTTTTAATGCAACAGTTTAATAACATAAACCTTTGTAAACAAACATGAAACATTTACTGTTTCTCCCTCCCTGAGTCATCCAGAATTCAGAAACTCTTGAGTAGTCTTTTCACAGCAACATAATTAGTGTTTCGCCCCAGTTCAGCGGTAGTCAGTTTTCCTCGTAGCGGGACACAACTGTAAACACCGGCTACATTACCGAGGCTTTGACGGAGATGCTATTTGCAGTAAAATCTGATGCGGGAGTCCTTGGCGTGGCTTCCTGGCCTCAGGGAAAGGTTCCGTATCAAACTTTTCAGCAAAGGGGCGCCGGGGTGGCCCATAGTCATTTGAGCGTCCGACTCTTGATTTCTGTTCAGATCGTGATCTCGCGGTTCGTGGGGTCAAATCCCCACATCAGGCTCCAGGCTGGAGGCGCGGAGCCTGCTTGGGATTCTCCCCACCCCTAACACCTCCCTTCTCTCTGCCCTCCCCCTGCTCACTCGTATTCTCTCACTCTCAAAATAAATAAATAAATAGAAAGTTTTCAGCAGAGCAGTCTCTAAAATAAGCTATGTGGTCAATCTCTATTCTTCTACTTAAGTAAATAATCTGGCCAAGTTTAATGCAAATTAATTAGTTTTACTGTGATTACCTTTAGTAAAAAATAGGGGTGATCCGAGAAAGAAAAATTACATTTGTACCTTTATAAATATCAGGTTATAGTCCTGTTAACAGTCTCCCAGGTTTTGGGATATACCCGTAAACCGGGCTGGATCCTAAACTCTGACTCCCTCAAATATCTGGGTATGACTTTCCGAACTAGTATTTCCAATGTTTTCCCACGCTTCTAATTTGAAATGGCCAAGGACAAAGACTGCCCTTGCCTCTCCCTGGAAGGTGCAACACCAGTTCCTCCTTACTATGCGGATGGCTCCAGAGTGTAGCGACTTGAACCTTGGGTACACATCTCCCAGCTGAAGAAGGCTCCGTCTGACGTGTGGTCCTACATAGATGTTGGAGACCCCGAAATAAAACGGACTAGGAAGAGAAGTAGCCGAGATCAGGGTAGCACGCTTTCTCCCAAGGTATCAGATCGAGACACTGTAATTTAACAAAACATGAGACTCTTTCTTCTTCTCTGTCTTTCCTCTACTCGGACGCTAGCCTGTAAAGATAACACCATCAGCCACATTTCCCAGTCACCGCCCAGGCTGCTGTTGGATCTGTAACCAAACACGGCTCTGCCCACGAAGCTGCACCCCATCAACAGTGCCACGGCACCGGGCAGGGGCTGTGCGGCCACGTGACTTGTCTCTTCATCGTTCTCCTCGGACCTATGAGTACCTAGAAGGCTGGCACTTACCCGGGCAATGCTCCCAGGTTATCTGGCTGCACCTGACCCCAAACGGAGACACCGCACGTGTCAACCATCCAGGACTTACATCATCGGGTTTACAAAGGACCTCCCGGCTCCTTTCACAATCCTCTGGCAGGCCCCGACTTCCCCGGTTAGCAGGAAATACAAACAAGGCTATCATTAGGAACCCCTCCGTAACTCCTGAAACACTGCAGAATCCACCGCTAACACAGCTGCCCAACAAAACCCAGAGACACCGGCCAAAGTTGTCCTTGAAAACAGGAGAGCCCTTGGCTTTCTCTCGGCTGAGCGAGGCGGCGTCCGGGCTGTGGCCACCACCACCTGTTGTGCCTGGATTAACACTTCTGGGGAAGTTGAAACTCTTTCTTTGGCTTATTCGATTCTGACTGGTTTGGGTCACAAGGACCCGGGTCTGGGATCTCGGCCACAAGCATTTGCGCCACAAACATTTTTCTGCCACGTAACTAATTGGCCATAAAATGTAAAATAACATAAAAGAGGGACATTCTTTAAAAAGGACATAATGAGGCATGAAAAACAAGTAACAAAATTAAAAAGACTTTATCATGACATACGAAATACTGCATTTAAATGTGTGCAGATTCATGGCAATACGATGCAAACAACTGAGACTGTTTTGTCGACTGTACGTAAGCACTCGTCCTTAAAGCCCTTTTTCAGAGCAACGTGTCTCTAGATTCTTCGCTGGTTGATTCGGCACCTCATTCTGTGCTGTATGTTTTCTCTTCTTGATGAAATTTCTCCCTTCATTAAGAGGGGTATCCGTTTCCAAACGGGAGGACGCGTATTTGTCACCGAGCTCTGTGTGGTCTCGTGAAAGCCTTCCACGCTGTCGTTTGTTCTCAGCATCGTGTCCACGTGTCCGTGGACGACGTTCCGAAGTCTGCGGCAAACGTGGCTTCACCTCTGTGCCTTCTGGTCCCTCAGCCTTGCTCCTCCGACGCAGGGTTCAAAACAAGAACCCGGCACTTGCGGCAGGCCCGGCAGGTCAGGGTCACGCGTCCGCTCCACAAAGCCACGTGTAATGTTGCCGACCGGAAGGAGTGGTAACGGTGTATAAAGCATTCGATCTGCTGTTAAATTCGGCATCTGTCTGCCAGCAACGACTTCTATCTGATGCCAGTGATCTGGGGTCAGGGATCTTGGCCACACAAAACGGGAGCCGGTTATAGTTGTATCCGGGCGTCTGTAAAAGGAAGAGACAATACTTCTTTCCTCGAAGTCAGTCGTTAGGGGTTCGGGGCCCACTCTTGGACATAGGTGCTTTAGTGTACAGAAACCACCTGCTCCCTGGAGGTAAGACGGACAGCCAAGAGACGCGGCTGCTACTGGTCGTTATACGTGACGTACGCTTCATCGTAAACCCGTCCCTTAGAGTTGGCCAAATCATCCGAGGCAGGTTCTGTGGAAATTCCTGAATTCTGTCTACACCATGTTCTCCACTATCAAACAGCAAAAAGTTTTCAACATTTTCAAGAAACATATTCCTCAGGAATGACACAACCATTTCTTTTTAAGGGCTAAGTGGAACTTGACTCTTCTTCTGCTGTAACTATGAATGTTGCCGAATAAATTGGTAAAGACAGCACTGGAGAACAAGCAGTTGTATCTAAATTAGGCAAAGAGGCCGTAATTAATGCTCTCAAGAACCGCTGCATGCGGCACCTGGGTGGTGGCTCAGTCGGTTAAGCATCCGACTTCAGCTCAGGTCGTGATCTGGCAGTTCGTTGAGTTCGAGCCCCACATCGGGCTCTTTGTACTGACAGCTCAAAGCCCCGAGCCTGCTTCGGATTCTGTGTCTCCCTGTCTCTCTGCCCCTCCCCTACTCACTTGCATGCTTTCTCTCTCTCAAAAATAAATAAAAATTAAACAAACAAACAAAAAAAAAAACGCTGTGACTTAACCAGCAGCAGCCTTTATACTTAAGCTTTTGGTTTTGATGAGCAGGAGGGGAGGAAGCTGGGCCAGGACTCGCAGACGACACGCTATCACTCTCTGGTGTGGTGCGCCGTCTGGCTGTATGCTCTCACACTCTGGCATCACCCACCATCCAGTGACCGCCACGTCGACTCATCACCGTAGAGACCACCACGAGGTCTAAGATTTATATGAAATTAAACATGGGAGTACAGAGTTGACAGAAAAATGAAACCGTCGACCGGTCAGTTTTTTTTTAATGTTTTATGGCAAAAGCTATTAATTAGTTAATGCCTTAAATTTTGATCCATCTCTCTCAGCTAAACTCAGGGTATAATTAAAAGGAGAGCAACTGTTTAAAAAAGAAACAATGGGCCCAAAATGGGAGTCGCTGGTGTCAAGCTCCACATCGACCAACCAAGACTTTAGACCTAACTGAACTGTGTGTAGCCTGGGCCTCTCCCAAACACGTCACCTCTCACCAATCGGTCTGGGATCGCCTGGTGAGCGACAGTGAGGTCATCTGCCTGACAGACCACATCTTTCCCCAAAGGAAGGGGACCTCGCCTAAAACAACCCACTCTTCGCCAGAAATTTCCCTCTTCTGCCCCCTTCCGCCTGGAAAGTCCTCCATTTTGTGCGGCTCCTTGGAGCTCCGTTCTGTTTGATAAAATGGAACGCTGTCCAATTCACGAATCATTAAATAGAGCCAATCAAACGTGCAAATTTACTCAGTTGAATATTCTTCTTTAATGGCGTCTACACCCAATGAACATATTCTTCAAGAATGAAGGCAAAAACATATCAGACGGAAACGAAGCCTTTCAAAAGGAAACACACAAACATACAAAAATAAGAAAAATTCTTTAGTAACGTGGGTCTATATCTCAAAACCTATAGGTGGGAAAAAAGATTGATGCATTTTTAAGAAGCTTACAGAGCGGGGCGGGGGAGGGGGCACATTCACTAATGGAAGTTTAAAGACGAATTGGTAAAGAGGGAAATTGGTAAAAAGGAAGGAAATGGGCAATTAGGAAAAAAAAAGACACAAAGAACTCATTCTTAATACACAACAAACAACTAAACCTTGAGGCCGATAAAGCAATTTAATTGTAAGGGGAAAAAGCAAAAGCTATGAACAGACAACGGAAAATCCAAACGGTCTGCAGGGGACCAGAATATGCTACTTTGACAAATGCCACTTTGGCATAAGGATTACTTTGAGCTGAAGGCAACAGCGGAACAGCAGACATAGGAAAAGCTCTAAAAACAGCACCGAGTCTTCCTTTCGTACAAGCAAGGTACATTTGTAAAAGAAATTTCCATTTGTGAAGGCGTCTCCCTCTCCAGCACCCGGAAGAGGAGGACAACCCAACAAGCATCAGCAGAGAAGGCGGCAGCTGAAATCTGCATCAGGAACCTCCCTAGACGAGGTTTTGCCCATGTATTCCCATAACCCACCTCCAGACAGAAAACCAAACCCCTTGCCTCCTGTTCTGCCTCCCATGGCACCTAAGCCCGAATCCTAACCACCTCCTGGAGTTACTGCTCATCACTGCGTTTTCTCCCAAAGGGACAAGTTAGCACAGTTTCCCTGTTCATCTGTCTTTTGTCGGCGTAACTTCCAGGGCCCCAGGCAGAGAACGTCAGAGGGCAGGGGAGGGTCTGACCTCCCCTTAAGGCCCTCACAAAGAGAAATGGAAGTTACATAACCTTGGAATGCCCTTCCTGACCTGTGACCCTGGCAGACATCCCAAAGACCAGGGATTGTGTCGGTGAGGCGCCCGGGGTGCCTGGGGCGCAACGCCGGTGCGGGAAGGCCAGCAGGACCCGGGAACGCCACCCTCGGCCTCAGCGTCTCCTTCTCGGACGCCACTCAGCGACAGACCAGGGAGGACGAGATGTGGTGATGCACAGACGAGGTTTTCCTAGTGACTGCGTAACGACAAAAGAACAAAAACAAGTCACGTGTCTATCGGCAGGGGCAGGCTGAGCGGATTGCAGCACGTCTACGCGACGGGAGAGAAGGAAGGAGGAAGACCTCTTTGCGACCGTAAAAGTAAGAGCTTTTGCTGTCTACACACTGCCATCCTGCGTGGATGACACCTGGGTCACCTGGGTGACACGGCAGGTGTACGCACAACTTCCTTAAAAAATGCCAAAGGGTCCCCTGTAACGGCTGTACCGCTTCGCACCCCCGTGCGCGGGGTGGGAGGATTCCACAAGCCACATGCCTGCCTCCGGTGGCAGAGTCCACGTTAGCTGTCGCCACTCTGCTCAGTATGGGGTGCTGTGCCATCGTGGTTTCAGTGCGGGTTTCCCTCAGGAAGGACATCCTCTCACGCACTTACTTTCCGTCCATAGGCCTTCTTTGGGGAAACGTCTTCTCCGATCTCTTGATTAATTTTTAATTAGGGTGTTGTTGTTGTTTCTAATTTAAATTCGAGTTAGTTAACGTACAGCGTAGTCTCGGCTTCGGGAGTGGAACCCAGCGACTCGTCTCTTACGTGTAACACCCAGCGCCCATCTCATTTTTCCTTCCTTCCCCTGTGTTCGTCTGTCGTGTTTCTCAAATTACGCATATGAGTGAAATCGTATGAGACGTCGTTCTCAGACCGACGCCTTTCGCTCCGCGTAAGACACTCTGGTTCCGTCCGAGTTGCTGCCGATGGCTGGCCTTCACGGTCTCCTTACGGACTCCCACTGGCTGCGTGTGTGTGCAGTCACACACACGCGCACGCGCACTGCAGCACTGCTACGATTCATATGCTAGCCCGATGGCATTCCTTTGCTCACGGTCGGCCGGTAGTGTCACAAAGCTCTGTGTCGCGGGGGAGAGCTCACGTAAACGACCAAAGAGAGAACGCTAGAAGAGATGGGTCAAGAAAGCAAGACTCTGAACACCGGCCCGGAGTTCCGTGACGGCTCTGATGGCTGAGGGAAGGAGAAGGCCACGCGGCTCCGTGACACACTGAGGAAACCGTACCTCACAAACCACCGTGTCAGCCTCCTCTTCCTGTTACCTCACCCCTGCAGCTGTCCTTTTAGCTGATTACACAAAAGTTGTTTGCTCAGATTTTTCTGTTGTGGTAACATAAAATCAACCACGTAACAGATACACTAATACATACGTAATGACCAAATACATTTTATGTGTGCTCATAACTAGGAACGTGGCAGATAAAAGTACACGTAAACACTATGTTTAAAAGATGTTTTATCGACCACTCTTTTTCTTAGTTTTAAATTTAAAAACATTTTAAATCAAAAAAAATTCAGAGGCTCCTTGGAAGCCGTGGTTTGCACGAACCCCTTCTTTTGGGAAACAGAAAACCTTGAGGAAGTAAACAGTCTCCAGGTCCAGCGTGAAGGGCGGAGAAGCTTCGCAGGGACCCGCGTGTGCCGGAGAAGGCGGGTGGTGCGTGGCCGCCCGCCAGCCGGTAACCCGAGGCGTGCACCCCGCCGGCCCCCAGCACTCACAGCCCCCCACAGCCTGTTCTGGAGGGCACGGTCCTCCCAGTCCTCCGAGAGGCTGTCTCCTTGCCACAGCCCTATGAGCCCATTCTGCAAAGGGCCACACGGTCGCTGTTTCACTCGGCAAATATTTACGAGGTTTTCCGGGTTCCCGCCCTCTGCCAGGTCTGGTGCAAGGCTCGGGCATACACGTCCTCTTCGGGGTTTCCACACGGACGCAGCTGAGGCTCCTGTGCCCCCGGGGAGCTGCAGGAAGCGTGACCTACTAGCTTCGGCCACGAGTTTTGCAAGTATTTGATTCTAAGCTGGGAGTTAAAACCCTTAAACAAAATGTTGCAGGCACATTCACTATGCTTCCTTCTCTCTGGAAAACAGCGCCCATAATCTTTGTCTCACCGAGAGGAAGAGAACCGGAGTGTCTCCCGAGTCGCGGACTCTCTCCTCTTGCGGCCCGTCCTGCCCGGCGTCCCTTCAGACCGCGCGCTGCTGGGATGTGTGACCGGCTGCCCAGGGGCTCTGCGTCCCCCGACTCAGAGAGGGGTCCACATTTCCCTCCTGGAGGACTCCCGGTTCACACTAACACCCCCTCCTGGGAGCTGGGAAGGCGGAGAAGGGCCTGACAGAGAAATTGCTCAGGAATGGACTGGCGACTTCCCTGAGTGCACGGCAAAGCTGTGAGCCTGCCGACGTCCCTGCTGTGGCCTGACAGGGATGCGGCCCCGGAGTCTGGGGACGGGGGCTGAGGTCCCCGCAGGGACGCCCCTTGACCTCTGTGAATCAGTCTCGTCATCTTGCGGGGGAAGGCGGCCAGATGACCGTGCGGCCGTGCCTCCTCTGGGAGATGGCGCCCGTCGGCTCCGGCCAGGCCCTCGGGGCAGCAGCACAGGCCTCGCAGAGCCCCGGGCGTGCGGACGCACCTCCGAGCGCGGGCCGTGGCAGCTCCGGCTCCGGCGTGGAACCTCCTCCTCTCGCAGGGCCTCCGGCGGCTCAGGGGTGGTGGTTCTGGAGCGCGAGTGCCTGCGCGCCTACTCCTGTTGGGTCTGTACTACTTACAGGTGGCTGGGTTTCTGGGAGGAGTCACTGGAGGGGGGGGGAACATAAGTCAGTCCCGGACCGCGCGTTCACTCCGGAGCCAGGGCTGTGCGCTCCACTGAGACAAACTCCCAGTGAGCCTGTAGGAGAGAGAGGAGGAGGGAGCCGAGTGTGGCCGCCGGCCGGGACGGAGGGGCCGCCCTGCGCTCCGCACCTCCTCCACGCCTACTTCCCTCCCTGAGGAGCCCGCGGCCCCGAGCCGTCCTGCACCCGGCACGGGGCCCCTCGGCGCGGCGGCGGCCTGACTGCGTGTGAGCGGCGTGCGTAATTATTGCCGCCATCTCTCTCCTCCGAAGGAGGACTCGAATCCTCTCGCCTTCCGAGGCGTTTCCGAGTCTAGCTGAACCACAAAAGCTGTTGAGGAAATCTACCAATCTACCAATCCATCTTTCTTTTCTTTTCTTTCTATTTTTTTTTTGAAGGGTGGGGGTGGGGGGAGAGAGCAGCAGTCATTTGTGAAAACGCCCCCATGGGATCGAGGACCAGCTACAGGACAATAAGGGTGCCCTGTGAAAGAGCATGCAGGAAACCGCACGCAAGGACGTTCGTCCGGCGCTTCCGACGCGCCCGGCCCTGTTCTAGGTGCTTTGCAAGCTCACTCACTTCTCACGCCGAGTCTGTGGGACGGTGCCAGAACCCCCGCTTTGGGCCCCAGAGGCCATCATGAACACGGCTGCGTGTGTTCAAACACAGGCATCGCTCCTTTGCAAGGCTGTGTGCTGACCTTGCGGGAACCCAAGCCCCACGGGCTGCGGGAGTGCGAAGGGTAGGGGGACACATGGGTCACCAAGGAGGTCCCATACTGGGAACAAAAAGCAGAAGACGACGTGAAGTCAGCGCTGCTGGGGTGAGGCAGCTCTGGAAGTGGATATCATACGGGCCTGGGCTAAACCTAAAGGCGGGGGAGCAAAGCCCGTTAGCGTTGACCTTTAAAACGGAGGTGCCAGAACAATCCGTGAGCGTTCATGTTCTCACTGCTGGGCCGTAATCACACAGAGGATGGAGGAACACTTGATGAGACAACGTCCTGCTGCTACACCCGTTGTTACTACTGTTTTCTAGTGGTCCCCCCCCCCTTTTCCTCTAAATCCAATTTAGGGGTTAGAACGGTGAGAAGCACACTGGGGTCTGTTACTCGTTAGAAAGTGACTCCTCATAGTTTCTCAAACCAGACCCTCTCGTTGCTTGAAGGAAGTTTAAAGCAAGCTGGTGTTGAACAAACATTCCAACCCCGGGTGATATGTAAATGAACTGTTTCTGATCCGGGAGAAGGCCGGAGAGGCGGCCGCGGCCACCGTTCTCACGCTGGGCTCTCCACACGGACAGCGAGGAGTGAGGTGGACGAACTGCGACTCTGCGCGTTCAGCCGATGCTCGGATTTCAGACTTCCACGCCCGCCAGGAAATCGCGGCGCGGCCTCTGTACGCGGCTGAGCTCACGAGCGCAGCCCGCGGACCCCCTGTGGGAGCAGAAACTAAACCACGGCATGGGACGGAAGCCTCCGGAGACAGGGGGGCCGTGCGGCCTCCTCACCCCCACAGGCATCTGTCCGCGCCCGCTGACAAAGATTCCTGTCGCGTGTGGCCAGGCGCTGGCTCGCGTGGCCTTGGGGCTCTTCTGCAGTCCCAAACCAGGGCGGCTTGCGGTGGCTTCTCGAAGCAGTCTCCTCACCCACCCAGGGCACCTCGTGAACGAGCGCTCCAGAAACTTCTCCCAGACTAGTCCATCAAGGTTATCTGCACAGGTGTCTTTGCAGTAGACAATCTCCGTGCTCCTCAAAGCGTTACAAGTAATTCTCCTGCACATAGACCATATTTTCATGGTACTAAATAGAGCATGATTCAAGGAAACCGTAATTATGTACGAAATTAGTAAGGAGTGAACAGAATTACATTTCAAACTAATTAAAATGGAAAGAAAACGAATGTCCATTTTGGCACACTTAAAAATCCGTATCCAAACACAACAGCGGCAAGAATATAACAAACAAATGTGCGCCGTCCTGAACGCACAGCTGCAGAGGCCGACGGGAATCCGCCGGAGGGTTAAGTGTTAGGAAGGTCCCTTCTGGATGGTGCGCACAGACTCACGACTCTGCTCAACCTGACTTCCTCGAGTTTGTGATTTGGGGCTACAACTGCAAGGTACCGTAAGTGGTGTCACCAAGTGGTACGCTGGGACCCGGGCAAGTCTTCGCAGGGGAGAGGAGCGGTGGGGAGTGAAGGCGGCAGGTACGTGCAGCTCGGCCCATGGCCCCACGACACCAGGAAGGGTCCCCACAGGCCGAGGTGGGGTGCGGACCCTGGATGCAAAGGGCGACACCGGGAAACAGCCAGTCTTCGATGCCGGGGCAAGGTGATGCCCTCTTTGGTGACGTAAGCTACTGAAGGTTCCGGAGCAAAATTAACTTGGCCATCGCCATGCGGACATGAATGTGCCGTGGCGAGGACGGAACCCCAGGGCCTAGTTACAAGATGTCAGAGGCGCTCAGGGGGCAGGTAACGTAAGTCTGGAGGAACAGACCGGCAGAAGAAACAAAAGCGAATTCTAACACGAGAGACGGTGAATCTAAAACAGCCAAGTGTCCAAGCATCTCCTCTGTTAATAGGAAAAGTAAACAAACATCTACACGGGCGACCACGTGTGTGCTGGCATGCAGGAGTTTACAGGTGAAGAGTATTCTCCGGCGGTCAGAGCATTTGTCTTAACTAATGACAATCCCGAATGGCAGAGTGGGGCCGCCGATGTATCTCAGCTAGCTATGGGACCCTGGAGAAGATTCAAAGACTCGGTTTCCACATCCGTGATACGGGAATAATCTATCTACCTCTGTAGCTTAACGGAGAAATATGAGGCAATGAGATAATGCCCATCATAGTACCTCGCATACAGAACAAACTCGAAGGTCAACGGAATCAGTTTACATCCTGGAACTGAAAAAGATTTCGAACTGTCGCAGAAAAGTGGCAGAGAGATGGAAGTTTAGGCTTATAAAAGACTTTATCTATTCCCTAAGTCCCCGTTTGGGTCCCGTCACGGGTTTGGAAGGTTAGACTTCTGAGAGTCTTACCAACTCGCTAAACGTACACACCGATATGTCCACGTCTCTCGGCCTTAGAGCAAACTAATTAGAACTGCTGGCTTGCTATTAACCCTTAGGATACTAGATTTAGTCCTCGCTAAGCCAGCATAGCAAGTTTCATATTCGAAACCTAAGAATGATAATCCGCATTACTGATTATACCTTTTGTTGTAGTTGACAAAATTTTAACATTTCCATTTTAAATGGTCTCGAAAGAGTAGTTTTCCATGAAGGATCCTGAAATACAGTGACATCATATATTTTATCTAGCTCTACAGTTTACTTGCTTTTAATTCGCTGCCCAAATGTGCAGTCCGTGAGTGATGGCAGCGCTACAAAACAATGTCGTCTTTAAAGAGAAAGCTTTGCACAGCTGCCTGTGATGAAATAACCAAACCTCGGAGCAAGGCCGAGCAGATAAAGACAAATATAGTAACACATCCAAAGGTCTGAAATAGATCTGAGGAAAACGGTCCCAGAGGACATTTCCATGACAGTCCTACAAGCAAGTTTTAATAATTCAATGAGCTTATACACGTATATTCACAGTTTTATAGAAAAGCGATCCATGATATCCCCTTACGATGTCACAGAATCGTAAAACTGTGTGTTTTATTTTAAACTCAAATGTTAACTTGGTACACAGTAATTGTTTACAAATGACCTTTACTATTTAAAGTCGTAAAGTCGTACGTACAATGTGAATTAATTTGGAAGTCTTATTTTAATTTTCCAAACCAAGCTAAATGCTCGTGAAGTAAGGCGCGATAAATTATGTTGCTCCATTTTAAACGCAGATAAAGGACAAGGTCGAACTTCTGGCATGTTATCCTCTATTTACAGGAATTAAATACAATTTAATTTAAATCATGTCATAGAAACATCTTACTTCAGTTTCTTCTTATTTTAGAAACAACAGAAACTGATCTCTCTATAATATACGGAAGAATCTGAAATTGCTTTTGGCTTGTCTATTAAAATCAGTGAGCGAGGAGGCTAAACTGGAAAACGAATACACATCTACCCAGACTGCACCGATTAAGCTTAGGTTCTATTTAGGGGCATAAAAACACTTCATAGGACGTATCCTAAATTAACATTTGCTAATACAGCTATGACCCAGGTTACTGGGAAAGTGTGACACTTCTCGCAGGGAGAGAAGCGGGACTTCCTTTGCCGGCCCCTTGCGACTTCTGCTCCCTGACCCTACGCGCCTGAGTCTCTTCCCGCGGTCCGTTCCCACACCACAGACATCGGGTCTTGTTTTCTTTACCTTTATGCTAAGTCTTGAGATCAGGCCTTGTAATTCTTGAGATCAGGCCAGCTTTGCTCTTTGAATCTCAGAATCGCTTCGCGGCTTCATACCAAAAAGGCTAAGGCTGCGCTGCACCTACGGACCGATCTGGGGAGAACGGACAGCGCTGGACTAGGTCGCCTTCGGAGACGGAAGCGAGCTCTGTCTCTCCATCTACGGAGTCTTCTTTCTTTCTCTCTGCCGTGTTTGATGGTTTTCAGTGCACAGACTTCTCACAGATTTTGTTATATTTATTCCTAAATATGTCATATTTTAATGCTTTTGTGAGAAAGTAATTTTTAAAATTTCATTCTGCAATTGTGCATTGCTAGTATACAGCTTTTTATGTGTGATCTTGTATCCAGAGACACCGCCGGGTTCACTTACTAGTCCTAATGGTTTTTGGTAAGATCTTCTCTGCACGGGATCGTGACGCCTGTGATTACAGAATTTTAATCTTTCTTTCCAAGCCGCATGCCTTTTATTCCTCCTTCCTGCCTCGCAGCACTGGCTAGAGCCTGCAGTACAGTGCTGAGTACGCGTGGCCAGCGTGGACACTCTGCCTTGTCTCCATCATTAGTGGGAAAGGGTTTAGCTTCTCATCACTGAACATATTGGCTCTAGGTATTTTATGAAGGCATTTGGTCAGATTGAGGAAGTACCCTGCTCACTTAATTTACTAAGAGCTTTTTAAAAATCACGAATCGCTGTTGAATTCTGCGAAACACCACAGACTTGCAAATACTGAGATGCTCGTACACATTTTTATTCTGTTTATATGATTAATTATATTGATTTATAAACGAGATAAATCCCACTTAGTTGTGATATATTATCTTTCTTTAAATTTCTTTTTATTTTCTATAGATGCTTATTGATTTCTGATGGACTGAGGACTGGACCTATGACGCCTAGAACAGCCCCTTAATTCTGTATGTGGTTATACAATTTAATCGGGGCGGGTCAGTGATGGAGCGAGAGCGCATGTAACAAAGAAGCGGCAGGAGCGGGGACACAGGAGGCCTTCAAGCTCCTACCACGCAGCACGACGGCAGTGACGCCGGAGTCGGTCACGGCCCCCCACTCCTCAGCTCCACAGCTCCACCCCCAGCCTCTCGGCATTTCAAACACGAGAAAGCAGAAGACAGAAGGAGAAATACGGCCACAGACTCCCAACTCGGAGAAGCAGGCCCTCCCTCCCGCAGTCCCTCCTTCCGGCATTCGCAGGAACATTCCTGAACGCACATCCGTCAGGGGCTTCTGTGCTAGCGTCCCTCCCACACCCAGCTTACTGTTTACAGATGATTGAGTCTGATGCGCTGAAACTGTTAGGAATCGTAACCTCGGTCTCAGGAGGGATACTGCTAGTCTGTAGATTTCTTTTCTCTTAGCACCTTTCTCTGATTTGGCAGGAAAGTAATGAGGACCTCACAAAATAAGTCCAGACCTATTCTCTCTCGTGTTTTCTGAAAGGACTTAGGTAAGGTTGCTAGTACTTCTCCCTTCAAAGGTTGATAGATTCCACCAATTTTGTTTAAGAAAAAAACATTGAATCACAGATTCATCCTCTTAAAAAGAAACACAGAAGTATTCAGATTTTCTGTTTCTTCTAGTATCGGTTTTGGGCTCTCGGAGGTCTTTCCAGTTGGTGAATTTCCTGGCCTAAAGTTGGGCACGATATTTTTATTATCCTATAATACCTATGGGATTTGTAGTATGGCCTATCCTTTAATCAGGATATTGATAATTCTGGTCTTCCTTTTTGTGGTTTTTTGTTTGTTTTTTTTTTAATGTTTATTTACTTTTGACAGAGAGACAGAGTGTGAACAGGGGAGGGGCAGGGAAAGAGGGAGACACAGAATCTGAAGCAGGCTCCAGGCCTTGAGCCGCCAGCTCAGAGCCCAACGCGGGGCTTGAACTCACAAACCGTGAGAACATGACCTGAGCCGAAGTCCGTGCTTAACCAACTGAGCCACCCAGGTGCCCTCCTTTTTTTTTTTTTTTTTCCTTAATTATCAGGTTAGCTAACAGTGTTAAATATTTTTTTTTCCTTTTTGTCCCCTGGTTCTACTGATCTTTCTGTATTGTTTATACACAGTCCTTTTTCACTAAGTTCCTGCTCCTTTTTTCACATTCAAGTTAGTTAGCAAACTAATTCCCTGCTCTTGAAAGTAGATGTTTATTTAGTTCGCCGATCCTAGAACTTTCTTTTCTTCTAATGTAAGCTTAAGCTTTTAAAGCTGTAATTTCTAAGCATTGCTTTAACTATATCTCATAAAATTTAATGTTGTTTTCATTTTCACTAAGTTCAAAATATTTCCTATTTCTCTTGTGATTTCTTCACTGGCCATTAGGTGTACTTTGAAGTGTATTCTTTTTTTTCCGAGTATCTGGAAACTTTCATATATTTTTCAGTTACTGATTTTTAATTTAATTCTGTTGGGGTAAGAGAGAATCCAGCATGGATTATTTCAGTCTTTTAAATTTATTAACGCTTATTGAGATTTATTTTATATATTTAACTCCCATATTTCTATTTTTTTTTAAATTTTAGGGATTTGTGAGGTTTTTTCAATGCTTATTTATTTTGAGAGAGAAAAAGATAGAGCACAAGCAGGGGAGGGTCAGAGAGAGACTCCCAAGCGAGGTCTGTGCTGACAGAACAGAGTTCGACGCAGGGTTCAAACTCACAAACCACGAGATCATGACCTCAGCTGAAAATCAAAGAGTCAGACACTTAACCAACTGAGCCACCCAGGCGCCCTTCCCACACTTCTATTTTGATGCGTACTCCATGTACAACTTCAAAAGAATGTGAATTCTATTGTTGTTGGGTAGAGTTCTCTGAAAAGATGCATTAGGTCAACTTACTTCATAGTGGAGTTCGAATCGTCTATATCCCCACTGACTTTCTTTCTACGTGCTCCATCAACTATGTAACCTACAGCAAAAATAGTGGATTTCTTTTTTTTCCTTTTAGGTCTAAGAAATTTTGCCTTGTGTCTTTAAGTTCCGTTATCATACTTGCAAGCATATTTGGGATTTTTACATCTTGTTGAATTCACTCTTGCGTTACTGGGAAACGTCTCTTCGGCTAGTAAGATTTCCTTGTCCTGAAAGCTACTTTCTGGTACGGGTAGAGCTATTAAGCTCTCTTATCTACCGTTAGCCTGGCACGTCTTCTTCCATCCTTTTCGTTTTAGCCTATCTGTATGTTTAAAGTCTGTCTTTTTTTTTTTTTTTTTTTAAGTTTACTTATTTACTTTGTGAGAGAGCGAGAGTTAAGAGCAACAATGAGCTAGAGTGAGGCAGGCAGAAAGAGAATCCCAAGCAGGCTCTGCACTGCGAGTGTGGAGCGTGATGTGGGGCTCGGACCCACAACTTTGAGATCATGACCTGAGCCGAAATCAAGAATCAGATGTTGAACGAACCGAGCCACCCAGGCACCCCTGGGTGTTAAAGTGTGTTTCTTATAAATAGCATGTAATTGAGTCTTAACTTTTTTAACCACTCTGACAGCCTCTGCTTCTTAATTACACAGTATGGAAAAATTTACATGAAATATAATTTTCAATATGGTTGGGTTTTAATTTACCATCTGGATTTCTGTTTTCCATTTTCCTCCTCTGACAATACCTGTTCTTCTTTTCTTGTCTTCAGGATTGAACATTTTTAAGTATTCCATTTTACCTTCATTTTATCTTTGTTTTTTATCTTTTAGTGGTTGATCTCAAGTAGCCTTTCTCAAATAGAGTATTGTGAGAATAAAGCTAACAGGAAATGATATGAATGAGTATTTTTAAACCTCCCAATGACAGTATATAGCTCTTAGATGCAAAGAACAGAAGATACAATAAAGAGCTTTAGTTTTTACCAAATTTGAAAACACTTTGGCCATTAGTTTTTCAAGTATTTCTTTTTTCCCCACCTGCACGGCACTGAGACTCCAGGTAAAATCTATTAGACCACCGGATACTGCCCCACAGGACATGGAGGTTCTATTCTTTTTGTTTTTGTTTTAAGTTTTATTTATTTAAGCAATCTCTACACCCAGGATTGGGCTTGAACTCATGACTCTGAGAATCAAGAGTTGCATACTCTACTAATTAAGCCAGCCAGGTGCCCCTAAACTTTTTATTTCTTTGTGCACTTTGGTTTTGATTTTCTACTTCTATGTCTTCAAATTCACTAAGCTTTTCTTCTGCAATATCCAGTATGCTATTAATTTCACCATTTTTTTTTCCATTTCAGAGACTAATTCTTAGACCTTGAAGTGCTACATGGTTCTCTTTTATACCCTGCAATTCTCTCATTATGCTCATTTTTCTTTTAAATCCCTAAGTACGAATATAAACAGCTGTTTTGAAATCCTGTACTGCAAATTCCATCATCTCTGTTATATCTGTTTCTTTCTGTTCACTGTTTATTCTCCTGCATCGCATTTTTCTGTGTCATTGTGTCTACTAATATTTGATTGGCTGCTAGACATTCTTTGACCACGTTGTGTGCTACATGTTGTTGTTTTCCTTTAAAGCGTATTGGGCTTTGTACCGCAGGCAATTAAGTTCTTTGTAGAACTGATGGGTCTTTGTGAGGTTTGTTTTTAAGCTTTGTTAGGGCAGGTGTAGAAGCCTGTTATTTTAAGGCTAGTTTGGCCCTCCTACAGCATAATCCTTCTGGATATCTACGTAATTCAGAGTGTGCCCTACAAAGCCTCTCTACCAGAGTTTGGAACTTTTCCAGTCTCTGAAGGCTGGGGGTTCTTCTTCTTAATTAGTTAATTAGACAAGTTACCTGGTCCTTCTCCATCTGCCCTACGAATGCACACCCTAGTATTCAGCAACAAACTCAAGGTCACCCTCGTGCGAGTTTCTGGAGCTACTCTTCTGTGTAACTACTTGCTCTCCTGCGCTGTTCCCTACATACTCACTCCATTCCAGCCTCCCATGAGACCATCTCGGACTGCTTGGGTTTCACTTCTTGTAGTCTAGAAAATGCCTCTAGGAAGAAAGGTGTGGTGATTTTAGGGCTTTCCTTGACTGTTTCATCTCAGGATCGCTACGTATAGTTATATCCAGTTGTTTCATATAAACTTGTTGCCCAAGTTTCTAGTTTATTTAAGGTACAAGGGGAAATCTGGTCTCTGTCACTCCAACACGGCTAGAAACAGAACAAGGATACACTTAGGAATTGGACATAATACTGAATCTTTGAACTCAGCTAAACTGAGGAGAGTCTTTCTCTCTTATAAGAAAAAAAAAAAGTGACTAGAAAGTTACTGGACCGATCGAGAATTCACTAATGGATGGAAAAGAAGACTTTTTAAAGCTCAGGAAGGCAGTAAGTAAAGATAAATACAACCGTTTCGGGTTGATATTCCACTTAGTTCATACTTTTCGACACACTATTAGTTCTCTAAATATATTTTTTGGAAAATGTAATCAAAATACATCACAGTTATCTGAAACATCTTTAAAGGATCGTTTGTAAACTTGCTGCCTGCCAGCCTTAAATTTATATTAGTCACGTTCCCATAAAATTCAGTGTAACCTGAGACAAGCTGCGTAGAATCTGTTTTCCAACAGCAACACTTTCACCCAGCATTATATTGCTAATCACAGAGAGGTTACTTGAGGATAGAAGAATCATTTATAAGAAGCAGCAGAGACCTGGGCCAGGTGCCATGGTCTCCCTTTCCCCCTGAAACACGGCCGATCGGACGGTACTGTCTCTGGCGAACACAGAAGTGGGCTCCGGCCCGCTCACCACGGTGGGTCGGCAGTAAATTGAGCAGCCACTCGTGCCCTGTTTCGAATAACAGCCGAACACACACGCAGGTGCGCGGCCGGCCCCTGCTCCGCACCAGCTCACATACGTTACCTCATCTAATTCTCACAGGACAGTGTGGTATGGGTACTCCCGTCGGCGGCAGCTGATGATGAGAAAACCAAGCCCCACGATTAGCGGGGAACCTAAGATTCAAATCTAGGAAGTCCGGTTCCAGAGTCCATGTGCTTAATTACTCTGTCAAACACTGGCAAACTGTGGCCTGCGGGCCGGCTGCCTGTTTTGCACCTAAGAGGTTGTTTTCGCCAGGACGAGGGAAAACATACAGCTTTCGGAAACAGTCACAAAGTAAAAAGGCCCCGATGAGGCGTCCGCCTGGGGAGGGATAGACGGGAACCACCCAGCCCACGGAAGGGAACACGGACATAAGCAGCCGTGACGACGGGAGTCCTCCGTGGGCGCCTGGAAGCCCTTTGGCTGCGCCGATGTTGCCGCACAACACGGGGCTGTCCACGCGCTCGCCTAGTTCATTCTATGCAGGTTTCTGTTCAGAACGGAGAACGAACAGCACCAGGACCGCAAACACGTTTTCCTTTCTGAGGCAACCTGGAAGGGACCTGGTGGGCCGCCCTCGCCCCGATACTGGCTTACCGAACAGGGTGTGCTTTGTGTCGTGAGCGCAGCCCGTCTCTCGGTCTACCAGCTTCTGGGCTGAAATTCGAGTCTGTTACATTAAGAGTGAGCTGGGTTTGCTTATGCCGTATCCACACAACCGACGGCAGAAAAGCACGGATGTTTTCGGCGGGGGGAAGTTGTTGGGTTTAGTGACGGAAAAAAGAGTTACTCATCAGTCTGCTGTTGTTGCCGTTGTTGCTGTGGTCCAACGTGGTGACTCGGTGCAAAGAGCAAAGCAGAAGTTTCACGTTACTTTGTTTGCCAAGGTCATCGTCACACTAATTCAGTCAATCACTTAAACTGTTAAGTCTCTTTGGTAAAACTTCATTGTAGGTCTGGACTGCTGAAACACCAGATTAGGAAGTATTTTAAAATGTTTTGTTTTCCCGAAATATGCACACGCGGCACGAATCCAGTACGGGAGAACGTATGTGTCTCACACCCCTCCTGCCCACCCGGGGTCCCAGTCTCCAGAAGAAAATTTCTGACTGTTCTTGTTTTTTATTCCTCTGATGGTCACCCCCACACCTCAAAAAAATGAACATATGTAGATCTCCAGATTTAATAGCCTTACATAACGTGTGCTGATGCTCCTAGATTTCGAAATCAGAATTTAACTCATCTTCACCGACCTTCAACTATGTCTCTGAATTTTTAGCCCTTCTACCAACTGTGATTTTAAGAAAACAGGTTCCACCAAGCTGGCTCTGCATCGCAATTCCTCGCTGACGCCGGAGTCGCAACACACTTGTCGCCTGCGCCTCCCCGACACGCAGGGTCAGCCTCGCTCTTCCGTTAACAGTGTGAAGACTGCAACCATTCGCGCCCTGCAGTAAACAGCCACCAAATCCTCTTTATCGCAGGCTTGTTCTAAACGTCGAAAATCGACAACCAGCATCTACGTTATGATATATACACATTATTTAATGCCAGGCAAAGAGGTGCGCTAAAATTATTACATTTAATTCCTTACAAACAAAGCCAACGTCACCATCTCCTGACCACTCCAAGAATAAAAAAATTCTAGTTTTAGCACTGCAGGGACCCACTTTTCCCACTGATTCCTGAAACCCGGGGCCTCTCCCCTTACAGTTAGGCCCCAAGAGGAAATCCTCCTACGTCACGGAAGGAAGGGCCGAGGGGGGCCAGGGGCCACCCCCGATCGGTCGGTCCCTGCTTTCCCTCGGAAGCCTGGCGCCCCAGCTCCGCTCCAGACGGCTGTCGTCTGGACCCGGTCTCGGCCGGTGCTCCCGCGCCGGCTGCTCGCGCAGGCTGGCCACTCTGCTTCCTGAGGGCCGCGGCTTTCTCTCTCGGACCCTCTCCCGTTTTGCTGGGGTACACGCTCGAGCATCTTCTCAATAAGGGTCCTTGGGAAGCTAACGTCCCTAGTTCTCGTACGTGTGAGTAACAGAATAGTAGTTCGTAAGGTACTGAACGCAGAGTAAAGAAGTAAGTGTACTTTTGGATGCTGTTGGCAAGACTCAGGGCCTCCGGGATTACTGACGACGACTGTGACGCCACTTTGACATTTCTTCACACACGGAGAACTTGTTTTTCTTCCTCCCTGGAAATTTTTGCAACCTTACCTTCCTCCTTAAAGCAATAGAATTTCACAAATACATACCCACGGTGACTTGTTTTCATTAATCGTACTGGATCTCAGTGGGTCCTTTTAATGCAGAGACACGTGTCTCTCCTGCCTCTGAAAGTTAGCTTCCTTCAGTTTTTTGGTCATTTCCTCTCCTCTGTTTCTTTTTCTCTAACTTCTATTAAGCCGAACACCAAATCTCACAGATTAATTTCTCACGTGAGAATTCCTGCGTTCCTTTGGTCTTGGCTCTCCATTTCTGGAAGGCGTCTTCACTTTATTCCCTCATATTTTTTTTACTTACATTTTCATTTCCCAGCAATTCTTTTTAAAAATGAATCTAATAGCCTTTTTATGTAAATCATTGCTTCTGCATTAGCCATTCTCCTTAAGGCCCACTGTTTTCTTTCCTGGAGCGACTGTCATGCCCTTGAGGCCCCGTGGGTCTGTATGTTCACGAGAGACAGAAACGCTGGAGGATGGAGTCGTTCCCTCCACTCGTGTTACTTGGTATTTTAGGAAGACCTCTTCTCTACCTGGAATTCTGAGCTCTACGTGTGGCCGAGATAGGCAGCCTCTACTTGGCCTGAGCGGAAAAGAGCCCGGCTGTTGAGAGTGCGGGGGAGCCGGACTCTCTACCGGAAGTCCTGCTGTTCCGAAGTTAGTCTCACGTCTATGGAAGAGGCAGTGTTTGCTGCCCACCTTGCCTGACCACGCACACCAGTGGCCTCAGCCTCAAGGGCGTGTGCGCACCTGTGCTGGAAGGGTGGGGCGTGGGGTCTGGGACGGGGGACGATTTTACACCCAGCCCTTCCACCGTACCTTGTTTTGGGAAACCTCACGTCTAAGTTACAACCTCTAGGACATGTGCTGACTCTGAGCCCCTCAGGAGTCCCCGGAGACCGGGCCTTCCCCATCTGCAGAGGCCCTCCCCGGCACTACACGTGGGCTAGATAGAGCCCGCCACCTGTCCCATCTCCTATATCCCGAAAACTTGCTTGAATCTCGTTTGTTGGTGATCTCTCTCCCTTCGGTTTGCTATTTATTGGTGAATGGTTATACCTTTCTTTTCTTCTCTTTTTTCTTTTCTTTTTAAACATTCTGTGCTTTCATTTTGGTGAGGCTCTAAAATGGACAGATAGATAGCAATTAACAGTGCTCAGAGCCTAGTTTACCTTGACTGGAAGCCTTAATGACTTTTAAGCTTATAATGGAAAGTTACAGTGACACACAAAAATAGAACACCATAATGAAATGTCATGTACTGATGACTAACTTTCAAGAATATTTTAAGCAAATAGCATTTGATAACTTGTGGTCTCTACAACAATAAACTCTATTGAGCAAAGTCCTCTGGGACTGACCTATAAGGATAAAAGTTACACAATATCTAGAAAACGCTTTGTAAGAATGAGTGTGTTGTACAATTTGATTTTGTAATCAGGTCAAGAGTTCCTTGCAATATCTGTTACATGGGCTCTCCCAGGAGAACTGCCCAGAAGGGGACACGGGACACAGTCAACCCTCTTGTGTAACAAGTAAGAGCAGCCCAGGAATCGGGGGGGTGTGTGTGCGCGGGGGTCTAGAGGCACATGGAGTCACAGGCTGGGGCAACCCCAGCCTGTCCACCAGTTAGCAGAATCACCGGGACCCCTCCCTCTTTTTAACAACTTATTCCTCAGTAACTTAAAAGGCGTAAGTGATTTAATATAAATACTGTTCAGGCTAGACCGCAAACTCCACCCTGACTGTAAGACAAAACGTGATTTTGGGAAAACCACGAGCCTGTGGCACATTCCCTGAGCAGTCTACGTGCGCGCGTCCCTTTTAGGTGTGCTCCGGGGGACAGTCTGAGAAACGCAATGCCGGTTAGGAGCAAAACGAGATTTCCAGCCCCAGGACCCGGGTCTCCTGACTCTAAGTCCAGAGAGCAGAAGAGGAAGCGCCGGCTTACCCCACCGATGCCGCACCAAGGCCCAGGGCCAGTAACGCAAACTCTAGAAAGGCGCGCCGGCGTACGGCTGTAAGCCTCCGTGGAAAAACGAGCACGTGTGTAGCACTCCACAGTTTACAAGGCGGCTTTTAAAACGGGGCACAGATAATCAACTTTGCAACAGTTTTGAACACAGGTATTATCATCACTCTCATCTTATGAAGAAAGAAAGTTCAGAGACCTGAGTAACCGGCCACGGTCAGTGACCCCACCACACGATGAGTGAATGACTTAGGCCCAGGCTCATGTAGGCCCGCACTCTGGCAAGGCAGGACACGGCCTGCATCCCCCTGGACCACGCGCCTGCTCCCTTTCCGTGGCGTCTGGTTCTGGTTTAATGGCGGTGGCAGGCGGGAGAACAATCCAAGGTTTCCGTATGTATGTTTTCAGCTGCTTGCATTTTCCGATTCCTCCGGCCCTCACCTACTTGCCCCTGCGGTCCTCCCCCAGGGGAGAGCGGACACGCTACCGCTGGGAACACGCACCTCCCTCCTCGGTCGTGGCTGCAACTAAAGAGATGAGCACGTTCGACCCCCGGTGAGTGCCCAAACGAGCCTGTGTGTCCCACCGGCTCACCGAGCAGGGCCAAGTGAACGTCGCCATGTCTCCTTCCTGCCCTCGTCCCTCCTCTGCGCACAGCCCCAGAAGCACAACAGTGTGGTACTGGCGGGTTCTGTCCCCTCCGCCCGAATACCACGCTCCTGCCCAGAACCCCGGATCCGGGACTCACGACCGGTCCCACAGTCCCCCAGCTTCAGCTACACGCCGCCCTGGTCTTCGAACACCAGCCCCGGCTGACTGTGCTGACTGCAAGGGGGCCTCCGGGCAAGTCAAAAGAGGAGCAGACCAAAATTCGATGGAGTCAACCTCCCCTTAACGACATCCCCGTCAAAAGGTCACTCGTGCAGAAGACGGTGTGTTCTTTTATACCTGAAAGCGCACGGGACGTCACCGCGGCCGGAGTGCGCTGGGCTCCGGCACGACCCACAAGCCTCCTCGTCCCGTGCGAGCGGTTCTCTAGCGAGAGCACCCTCTCTAGGCTACAGCGAACGCGCTGCGACACCGTTCACTCCCGCGGCGGCGAGGGCGCCAAACTTCAAGTGTCTGCAAACCTTATGAACGTGCAAAGAGCACACGCGTCTGCATTCACACTGCGAAGAACAGGACGCCGCACACGTGCACTTTTTTAAAACCCCAAGCTTCTATTTTTAGGCAATCATACCAGTTGCCACCACGTCACAGTCTTTTTTGAAGGCTGGGGGGGCACCTCTCCGACGCAGCCGCTGCTACAGCAAGGTCTGAAAGCTCCATACACACTTAACTGTGATGAGCCTGACTATATGCAAAGACACCGTGCACCAGTCAACAGACATGCCTGAGAATAAAATAGAAGGTGTCAGAAGGCGGTCTCCTGGGTGTTCTGCCAGGGTCACCTGAGAGGTGACAGGATTCAGACACACACTCTTCCTGAATGTCTGAGAAAAGGCCCCTCGTAAGAGACGGATAGTTAGACGAGTGGCTGGCTGTCCCAACGGCCAAATGCAGAAGCCGTGAGAGCCAGCGACCTGGTACTGAGCCGGGTAGTGACAGGGCCACAGAGAAACGCACCTTCCACTCCGCTAGTCCATAACCACGGCAAAACCACGCCGTTTCTTTTCAAGACACAGTTCTTCCAGCAATGCCTCCGTTTTACGTGGGGACAACCGCCTTCGATGATAACCGTGTGTTTTATTCTATGTGATGAATTTTACAATGTAATGCTTCCAAGTTCAGTCACCTTACACGTATGACCCTAAAACTGTCGCTTTAAAATCACAAGAGGGAAAATGCGGCTTGTTTTAATTACATGCTACAGAAACTCAGGGGAAGAAACGCTTGATTTTGGCGGCGCCTTTACAACACGCACCATCCAGCAGGTGACTGGCTTGAAACCCTGGGGCGCCGCGAAGCGTCCCTGAGACCTCACGTCCGTTCGGCCCACAGGAAACACGGCCCGCTCCCTTCCACGTCTGCTCTCCGGACCTGCAGGCTCCAGGCCCTTAAACACTGAGTTACAAGGAAAAACGAAGTGACGGTCCGGCGGTGTCCACGGGCAGGTGAAAGGGATCTCAGCCACGAGCTGAAGGAGCCACGAGGGCACTTCCACTAAAAATAAAATCTCACTTTAGCCAAGTAAAGGTTATGCTTCGTTAGCCAATTAAATAAGCAACTAAAACGGACTCTGATTAGCACAAGAACAACGGGGATTTCTGGAAGGATCTCAGAGAATCGAAGGGGACTCTGGAAGATGCCAGGCAGACACCAGGCAAACCCAACCAGCAATGACACAGTCAG
>PITB01011264.1:0-58037 GCA_004024585.1 Paradoxurus hermaphroditus
TCAGTAAATGGTATTTCCAGCCAGTTGCTGGGCTAACAGTCTAGGAATCTTTCATCACTATTCCTTATCCCAAATATCCAATCCATTTCAGTACCCACAAAACATATCTTAGATCCATGTACTTTTCTCCATTCTCATTACCACCACTGAAATCTAAGCCAGCATCATCTCCTGTCCAGACCACAGAACTGGTCTGCATGCTTTCATGCCTGCCTTAATCCAGTCTCTTCTTCACATGGCAGACAAAGTGATCTTTTTATAATATAAATCATATCATGTTATTCCCCTGCTTAAGGCCCCTCGTGACTTCCCAGTACCTTTAGAAAAAGTCCAAATCCTCTTAACATGAATTATTTCAACAACCTTATCATATTTTTTTCTCCCCCATTTCCTTTCAATTGTTCAAAATTGTTTTGCCTTAAATCCTTTGTATCTGCTGTTCACTCTGCCTGGGAGGTTCTTTCTCTGGCTCTTTGCAAGTTCTTGACTCAACTACACCATCATCAAAGTTTTTCTCTGAGGCGACTGGGTGGCTCAGTTGGTTTTGTGTCTGAATCTTGGTTTCATTTCAGGTCATGATCTCATGGTTCATGAGTTTGAGCCCCACATTGGGCTCTGCACTGATGGTTCAGAACCTGCTTGGGATTCTCTCCCTCTTTCTCTCTCTCTGCCCCTCCTGTGCTCACTCACTCTCTCACTCTCTCTCAAAATAAATGAACTTAAAAAAAGAAGTTTTTCTCTGATCACACTCCCCCAGATTGTTTACTTCGATTAGTGTTTTCTCTTTTTCCTTCACAATGTTTTGTAAAATTATCATTTTGTTTTTGATTTATTATCTATTTCTACCAATTAGAAGGTAAGTTCAGTAAGGGAAGAGACATTGTCTTCTTCATTGATGTATTCTCACAATCCAGAACTAGGGTGACAGTATAATTTATTTCCAAACTGGGGCACTTGTTTTTGTGCTAAAATAGTAAGATGGATGGAATACAAAGATAACAGTTGTAAACAGTGATTACCCCAGGCAAACTGTGATGTATAATCAATCTGCTGAAAGCATTATCTGGCACCTCGTTGGCCCTCAACAATGAACTTTTTTTAAAAAAATTACACAATCACATAGTGCTAAGTGAAAGAAGTAGAAATGAAAATGCTTACTATTAAATGATGCCATTTATATGAAATTCTAGAATAGACAAAACTATGGAGATGGTAAACAGACACATCAGTGGTTACCAGGGACTTGGGGGAGGGAGAGGGGTGAATAGTTGAAGCACAGGGGATTCTTTAGGATGGCGACACTATCCTATATTGTAATAGTGAATACACGACCCCCTGCATTTGTTAAAACCCACAGAACTTTGCAGTACAATCAGTGAACATTAATAAATGCAAAATTTAAAAATCATTGAGAAGGTCAGGGAATCCCAGGCTAGAATATGGGCTATGACCAAAGACTTTAATTGTACCATTAATGTATAAAATAGCCTCAATGAAAGAAGTGTGTTTGTGTGTAGGGTGGCGATGCTGACCTATGTAATTTTGGAAGTGGATGGAGACTTTGAGACTAAAGCATAAAGAACTGTACATAAGCGCTGTGCTCTGTTTGCTAAAGTTGTTTCCCACAGGATATGGTTTAACAGTTCTGAAACCACTATACACGTATACTGGAACTGAATAATGAATTAAATGGATGCGCTTGGTGTGAGCCAGGTTCTCACTGTTAGAATGGAAGGTGCAGAGAAGCAAGGAAGGAGAGGCTACCTGAATGATCCATATGGTGCTGAATTAGAGTTGGAGACATCAGTACAATTTCAGGTTTAGTTTAATATAGATATGGATGAACATGTATATAAAAATTTATAGATACATTTATAGATACACGTATGTCCAGAGTTAGCATACATATATTTCCTTGATCTGCCATCAATGAGCATATTTGGCATGCAGATCTTGGTTTTCAGTATCTTCTCCAATAAGAGCAATCACAGCTTTTTGAAAAAATGGCGATTCTAGGCCTGAGTCAGGGAATATATATGCAAGATGAGCTTCTAGTAGTGCAGAAAATAAGGAAGTGCTCACACACACCCGGACAGAAGGATGAAGGTATGTCAAAAGAACATAGCAGCCAATCTCAAAAAGTTCTCCTGGGCCAAAACTGGAACAATTTGAGCAAGAAAATAAATAACAAAATATTAGGTTATAACCCAAAATTGAAGCATTCTTCATTTCATACTGTTATAAGTAAATGATTGAATAAATTAACAAGTGGAAGAGAAGAGGCAGCTCTCCTGTGTCAAAAAAATTCCAAATAACTTATATAGAAATTCATTTCTCAAAGAAGTGAAGCATAACTCCCCATTTCTTAATTTGGGGCTGCACATGGTGATCTCTTTCCAAAGAATGAAGTATTGAAAGGGGGGGAAATGACTTTACAATAAAGAAAGCTGACAGAGACTACCTCAGCCAGATGGTCAAGGTCATCATCAATGGTGATAAGTCATATTGATGGCACGCACCCTTGAGAAGATGTGATGAAAATTCTTCCTCCAACCCCATGTCCCCAGACTAGCCATAATTAAAATATCAGGCACACCTAGATTGAAGAATGGTTTATAAAATACCTGACCAATACTCCTCAAAACCGTCAAAGTCACGAACAACAAGAAAAGTCTGAGAAACTGTAACAGTCCAGAGGAACCTAAGAAAACAAAATGATCAAATGTAATGTGGTATCCCAGATGGGATCCTGGCACAGAAAAAGATGTTAAAATAAAAAATTAAGGAACTCTAAATAAAATTTGGAAATATATAGAATACTCCAGGAATACAAAAATGGATAGTTGACTTAGTCTGGTGATATGGGGAGGAGGAGGCTTCTTCAGCAAAACTATATATAAACTAAAGCCTGAAAGATTAGTAAAAGCCAGTATAAGGGTGGGTTCTGAGTTGGGAACAAGCTGAAAAATGTTCTGGGAAAAGATAAGCTTGTGGGATGACCCACAGGTAGAAAAAAGCATGTAACGTTGAAGAAAAGTAAACAAGTCTAATAGCCTATGTTCATCATCCCATTCTTTCTCCAGAATAGTTCTCAAAGAGGCTATGATTAGTCTCAATTTACAGATGAGGAAACGGAGGCCATGTTCCCAGAGACATATGGCTGTTTAAAGCCGAATTGGGAGCCCAACCCATCCGACTCTACAATCCATATCCTTTTCTCTCACACTACTTTCCATTTTCCTAAGAATTGTATAAAAGTAGGCCATGGTCAGGCAGTTTCCCACTTCTGAAAATGAACAAAACTGAGCCTGCAAGGAGTTAAACACATCAGCAGGGATTCTGGGAATGGTTGGCCAGAGCACCAATGGTTCTCACTGAGTTGCTCTCACAAGAAGCATTCTCTAACTTGCCAGGAACCAGAGCCCTCTGAATCCAGAGGTCAAATTCCAACCTGTGAACCCAAGGGGAATTATGTATCATGAAAATATGGCCTGGGAGCTGGAACCAAAAAAAAAAAAAGCCTATTATGGAAATGAGAATTACAGCGGTAGAAGGAAGGATGTGGTTGGAGACAGGCTGTCCTTGGGTGGGGGAGAAGTGGACAAGATGAAGAATTTAACTTCAACTTGGAAGGTGCCATCCAGAAGAATCAAGAGTCAGACCAACATTGTTAATTTAAAGGATTCTGCCCCAACTCCTCCCTCTGGCCCCTTTCCTCCTCCTCCATCACTACCACTTTAATAAGCCACTAAAAAACAAACAAACAAACAAAAACAGGAGGAACCATCCAAACCTAGCACCCACCTGAAAAATCACATTGATGTCCTCACAGACCAAGCCCAGGAACAAAGCAACATTTGGTGGAGGAGGGTAGGAAAAGGGATACCTTAGACAGAAAACAAACTCGAGCACTGAACTGAAGCATTACAGCACTGGTAGCAAAGGGAGCGATACAGAAGTTTTTAAAATGCCAAAAAGAAAGCCAGAAATAATTTTAGAACACCCAGAACAATGTCAAAAAAGCACTCAGAGGAGGTGGACTATTAGGGAAACTTGTTATAATGAATCATTAGAGCAACTGCTTTTAACCTAAAGTTCAGGGGATACGTTTACCAATGGAAAGGGATGGCAAATATAATGCTATTATTATTGGCCATAAGAATGTGGGGCTGGGAAGGAGAGCAGGGAAAGGCGGGTTCCCTTGGTTGGCCCTCTGTCAGTTCCCAGAAGTCCTTAAGTGAGTAACCCTGAGGTTCGACAGTATGTCATCTCCTGCGTGCCCTTGAGTTCTCCTAGTTGGGCCCCAGATCTGATCTGTCCTGGGTCCCGCCCACCTAGAGGATGGCCTTTCCAGAGGCTGACCTGTTGTTTGTGTGGTCGTTTGAGAGATGGCCAGAATTTTCTCTAGGGTGTATTCTACTGTAGGGATCCAGGTTTGGGGCACGCCTAGTATCTCTTAATTACTTAGCTAGAGAAACTCAATTTTACCACACAGATGGAGTCAGGCATGTTGTTCTCTTTCCAAGCCAGTTTGAATCAAAGAGAGGTGTGGTAGAGATTCAAAACTTTGAAGCTGGAAGCAATTGACATTTGGATCCTGGAGGAGGAAGGGGAAGTATTTGTGGTTCGTGTTTACATTGGCTCAGATAACAGGGCTCAAACAGTTGCGGTATTACTTTCTCATCATCACGCCCTCTGCATCAGCTGCACAGAGCCGGCTAAGTGGGGTCCTAGGGACATTCTTCACCAGCTGACCTTTGTCCTGGCTGTTTCTAACACAAGCACCATTAGCTGCCTTGTAGCTTGGGATATTAAATGTCAGAGTGTGGGGGTAGGGTGGGAGTTCACCAGGTCAGCCTGCTACTCTGACTCTGAGTATAGCATACTGTTGATCATTTGCCAAGAAGTTCTGTTCAATAAGGTGGCATGACTTGAAATTATTAACACAGGATGGGGCTACTAGGGGACTAATACATAAGGTACGCATGTTAAGTACTATAAATTCTTTTACCAAAAAAAAAAATACTAGAAGGTAACACTTTTGGATGGATACTGCTGACTTCATGTACTTACTCACAGAGGCCAGCTGTGCGCTCACGCCATTTTGATCCTAACACTGGATACACTTCATGTTGGAACTCATCTTTGGAAACGGTCTTAGGGGACTTGTTACATTCCTTTACATATTATCAATGGTGAGTCTTCATTCTTGGAGGATGTATTTGATTTGAAGAAAGAGCCAAAAGTCATTATGACCTCATTATGGTAGGTAATTTGGCAGAGAATTATTGTTTTTGGTGAAAATAATTATAAAACCTTTCTTCCCCCTGTCTAGCATCATCTCTCCGACTGACATCATAGAGTCTAAGATTTTTAGTTTTGGAAAGATGAGGAGAAATAATGTAAGGCATTCCAAAAGAACTTCATGCTGAATGATATTTGGACAATCTAAACTCAGTGCTGAATTTGGAGTATCAATATCATCTATTCAGGGACTATTTAAAAAGAATGGTATTTAAAGCCAATAAAATTAGTAATACTAATATTTATGCAATGCTTCTAACTTTTCAGAGGGCCTCTGGAACCCATACTTAGTGGTTGCCAAGTTACAATGAGGCAATATTTGATTGCAGCAATTTTTAACCCCTTCAAGTATAGTTAAAGAGAGGGGCTTAAATTAATATTTGAAATACGTGGTGCCCTGATTGGTTGAGAACTGGTGAAGAAAATCTTGATTATTTTTTAATATATTATCATATTTTATGGTGAAATGCTTAGGAATCTGTGCTCAGGAACCAGCTTGCCTAGGTTCAAATCTTATGTCCATTGCTTACTTAGCTCAAATTAGCATCTTGGAACCTCAGTTTTCTTTTCTTTTTTTTTTAAGTTTTTTAATCTTTACTTAATTTTGAGAGAGAGAGAGAGACAGACACAGAGTGTGAGCGAGGGAAGGACAGAGAGAGGGAGACACAGAATTTGAAGCAGGCTCCAGGCTCTGAGCCATCAGCACAGAGCTAGACGCGGGGCTAAAATCCACGAACCGCGAGATCATGACCCGAGCCGAAGTAGGACACTTAACCGACTGAGTCACCCAGGTGCCCTGGAACCTCAATTTTCTTACCTACAAAATGAGAATAATAATAGTACCTACCTCAGAAATTTTTTGATTACCAAATGAATTTAAGGTATACATATTGCACATAGCAAGCTCTCAATGAATCTGAATTGTAACTATTAGTATAATTATTTCCCAAACCACATTATAAAATAGACAGGGCAGGTATTCTGAATTTCAATTTTATTTAATTGGCACAATAATCTTGACTATGAGACATGAAAAGTGTAAGAGTGTGAAACTTTCTAAAACTCTTTGCCTACAAGATAAACTATAACAATGTAATCTGGTTTTCTTTTCTGCTATTCTATTTCTATTCTGTCATTCTAGTGAACTCTCAGTTTTAGAACATCATGATTAAACTGGAATATCTAAACTCTGTCTTTATCTGTTGCTTCTTCCCTAGTCAGGGCATTTCTGAAAAGGTTTAATGCACACCAATGCTTTAAAATGATCATAAAAGTAATGCAAAAGACCAATATCACATGTATTTTCTCTCTTATGTTCATTCAAAATTGATGCAAGTGGCCACACATTCCTTTCCCAGAGTTCATTCCAGAAAAATTTTTTAGGACGTTGGTTATGTAGGTAAGTGGAAAAGTCTTCTTTAACTAATGTTGTTAATTTGGAGCTTACATGGTAGAATTTATGTATTTGAATATAAACGATATCCTCTTTTCAGCCAAAATGCTGTCGTGCTTACATTAATGCCTTGTGTTGAAGGACAAGTCATTTAATTATTCTGGATAATCTTTGGTCAAGTTATTCAATTATGAAATCTAAATTTCCTTATCCATAAAATGGGGTTAACAAAATAGCATTAAACCGAGAAAGAGGGCATGCGAGTGTTGTGTACAAACAATCTGCCGTCATTTGTATAGCTGTCTCCATGAGGCAGCTAACTGTTCTGAAAACGAGAGATGATACCTGGTGCATCCAAGTTCTCAATAAAGATGAGCTGCTAATATTAGTATTACTACTATTACTACTACTATGATGACCGCTGTTGCCCTCCAAGATCGCATTCAGGGGCGCCTGGGTGGCGTATCAGTTGAGTGTCAGTGTGGGTTGAATCCTTTGCCTCAGGTCGTGATCCCAGGGCCATGGGATTGGGCTCCAGGCCAAGCTCCATACTGAGTGTGGAGCCTGCATGAGATTCTCTCTCTCTCTTTCTGCCCCTCTCTCATGCTCTCTCTCTCTTTTAAAGAAAAAAATAAAAAGCTCTCATTCAAATATGAGCTCACTCTCCTTCCCCAGCCCCAACACATGATTTATTCACTTATCACAGATGCTGTATTTTGTTGTATGTATGCATAACCCAAAAGCTTAGAAGGATACACACACACTTTAGGAAAGTCCCCTCTACTGTTCCAAATATTGGGATTTGTGCATACTTATGAATATAACCAAGAAAGGCTGCTTGTGTGGGAAGAAAGGTACGGAGATGTTATGGTACCTGAGTGACTCTGGTTTCCTGGACATGCCAGGGAGCCAATAGAGAGAATTCTAGTGCTTAAGATTAAGGAGCCACCAGGAGTGTGGTTGGGATGGGCAGCACTAGGGTGACAAAGGCATATGCAGAGAGAGTGAAGAGTATAGCCTTCATGTCGAGGGGGCCTTGACTGGCCCGTCCAGACAGCCCTAGGTCAAATACTTCAGATTCTCCTAAAGCTAAGCACTGTCTTCTCTACAACATCCACCCTGCATCCCCTAACACCCTAAGTAACCCTCCACTGAGTCCTCTGGTGCCCCTTGCATTGCGTTATCTTAGTATAAGTGGTTGACTAAGTACATTCTCCCCCTGAGGAGAGACATCAAAAGATTTTATTTTTTTGCTGCTGGCTGCCCTCAATTATTCTGTATTGAACTCTCACATACCTTCTTACCAGGAAATGGGTCCTTTAAAGGCACTTTGTCTAAATCTCATAATAATCCAATCATTTTAACTTACTAAAACTTAGTCTGGTCCCATTTAAAACTTTAGCCTCATATGTGGTCCAAAGCCCTTCCAGTTCCCCAGCTGAAGTGAGGCTTGTACCCATGGAGAGCAGAAACAGGTACATTGGTCTTTGATCACCCCTCTGCATTCATCTTGGTGAATTTCCTCTGAAGTCATGGCAAGGGAGGAGGATAGAGGAGGCAGAATGTTCTGAAAGGGGCTTCTCCTGACTGTGGCAGAGATGTGCCCCTCGCCTCACTCTGCTTTGATCTGCTTCTGTCTCTCTGCTGAAATTGTGGTCTTTATGTAGGTAGATGACAACATTGTTTTTCTGGTGAATGTTCACCCCAGCCTCCTCCATTGCCAAGTAGTTGCCCGGTAGGGCGCGATGTTGATGGTCAGCCCAGCTAGCAGTGCACACTCTAGCTTACCTCTCGGTTGGGCATGACATTGTTTGACCCAATAGAACCTGGGCTACCCACCTGCTTCTGCCTCTTAGGTAACCTCTATGGTTCTTCACCTGGAGCCACAGGTACCACTAGGCTCTCTTCCTCCTCCTCTAACACCCTACGAGAACTGGGAGGAGAAGGACGTTGCTTCATGTCATTCTGTACACGTGACACTACCTTGCCTTCAAACCCTGATGATGGCTCAGGTGCCTTCAGGGAACCTCCTACCTTTGGAATCTCAGAATGAGAAGCAGGCCACACTCAGTACATTGGCATATGCTCTAAACTTTAGAGAACAAAGATACAACTTTTCTCTACACTCTACTTCTCAGGCAGTTCTAGAGGGGAACCGTGGGTCCTTCAGTCCAGCAAGCATCCATCTGGGATGGAAGAATCGGGATTCTTTTGCTTGCAGTCACTGCCAGTGCACTTTCAGATCCCCCTATAGCCTGCAGAAGGGAAAGCGCCCCTTTCTGCCCTAGAGAAGAAAGAAGAGTTTCTCTCTACAACTCACCCTCCTCCTTACAAAGCTGATCAATGCTCTTTCCCTCTATCACAGGAGTGGAGTGAGAGGTGGTCCAGGAGAATTGATCAGACACCTCTTGATAATCTTCATAGGGTAGTGTCTAAGGCCAGTCACTGACAACGCCTCAGGGTCTCTTTAGGGTCTGGGAGTCCTGGTGCCTTTCATATTTGGCTGTGGGGCGTAGCCTATGATTCCAGGACATTAGGAAAAATCCCCTCTTAACAACTTCTTACTCTATCATAGTGGAATTTTCTGTTTATTCATCTATACCCTCTGTCATGAGCTTTACAAGGACCTACCTTATGTCTTACTCATTAGACTTTTTTGTACGTCTCAAAATTTTGTTATCATGGTAAAATAAACATAACATTAAAATTACCTTAATTTATCTTAACCATTTTTGAGTACACAGTTTAGTGGCATTAAATATATTAACACTATTGTGAAGCCGTCACCTCCATCCATAGCCACAACTTTCCAATTTCTAATCTGAAGCACTGTACTGTTAAACAACTCGCATTTCCCCTCCCCACAGCCCCTGGTAACCACCACTCTACTCTCTGTCTCTATGAAGCTGACCACTCCAGGTACCTCAGATAAGTGGAATCATGCAGTTATTTGCCTTTTTGTGATTGGCTTAATTCTTTTAGCATAATATCCTTAGGGTTTATTTATGTTGTAGCACATGTCAGAATTTCCTTCTTTTTTTATGTTTATTTATTTATTTTGAAAAAGGGAAAGAGATAGAGAGCTCCGAAGGGGCAGAGAGAGAGGGAGAGAGAGAGATTCCCAAGCAGACTGCACCATGAGCACAGAGCCTGATGTGGGCCTCAAACCCACGAACTGTGAGAGCATGACCTGAGCTGAAATCAAGAGTTGGTCACTTAACTGACTGAACCACTCAGACACCCCAGACTTTCTTTCTTTTTAAAGACTGAATAATATTCTACCATTTGTATATATGACATTTTGTTTATCTATTCATCCATCAATGAATGAGTTGCTTCTACCTTTTAGCTATTATGAAGAAGGCTGCCATGAACATCGGTGTACAAATATTTCTTCAAAACCCTGTTTTCAATTCTTTTGAGTATATACCCAGAAGTGAAAGTGCTGGATCATATGGTAATTCTATGTTTAACTTTTTGAGGAATGGACAGAGTGTCTTCCATAGCAATTGCACTGTTCTACTTCCTCACCAACGCTGCACAAGGACTGCAATTTCTTCATATCCTTTCCAACACTTTTTATTTTCCTTTTTTTTAATAGTCGCCATCCTAAATGGGTGAAATGTGGTATCTCATTGTCCCTTCGCTTTGCATTTCACTAATGATTATGATGTTGAGCATCTTTTCATGTGCTTGTTGGTTGTTTATATATCTTTGGAGAAATATCTATTCAAGTCTTTTGTCCATTTTTAAATAAAACTAATTTATTTTTTTTGTTGCTGAGTTATAGGAATTTTTAATATATTCTGGATATTAACCCTTTATCAAATATGTAATTTGGAAATATTTTCCACCATTCTATATGTTGCCTTTACACTCTATTAGCTGTGTCCTTTGTTATTGATACACAAAGTTTTATATAATCCCATTTGTCTATTTTTGTTTTTACTGTCTTTGCTTTTGTTGTTATATCCAATAAATAATTGCCAAATCCAGTGTTATGAAGATTTTCCCTTATGTTTTCTACCAGAAGTTCCATAGTTTTGCGTCTTAAATTTAGGCCTTTAATCCACTTTGAGTTCATTTTTATATATGGCATGACATAAGAGTCCAACTTCACTCATTTGCTTCTGGAAATCCTGTTTTTCCAATATCATTTGTTAAAGAGACTGACCCTTTCCAAGTGAGTACTTTTGGCATCCATAAGATCATTTGACCACCTATGCAAGGTTTTATTTCTGGAATTTTTATGCTATTACATTTTTCCATATGTCTTGATGCCAGTACCACACTGTTTTGATGACTATATATTTGTAAAAGGTTTTGAAAGCAGGAAGTGTGAGACTTCCAGTTTTATTCTTCGTTTTTCAAGATTGTTTTGGGTTCCTTGAAATTCCTTATGAATTTTAGGATGGATTTTCTATCTCTGAAAAAAATGTCAGTGGGATTTTGATGAGGGTTGTGTTAAATCTACTCTTTTAATGTTTATTTATTTATTTTGAAAGAAAGAGCATGAGCAGGGGCAGGGCAGAGAGAGAGGAGAGAGAGGATCCCAAGCAAGCGCTGCATTATCAGCACAGAGCTCAATGTGTGAGCTGAAATCAAGAGTTGGACCCTTAACCAACTGAGCCACCCAGGCAACCCCAAAGGATTGAGTTAAATCTATAGATCACTTTGGGTAGTATTGACATCTTAATAATATTAAGTCTTTGAAATCATGAATATATGTCTTTCCATTTATTTGTATCTTCTTTGATTTTTTTTTTATCAATGTTTTATAGTTTTCAGTATGTAAGTCTTTCTTCTCCTTGGTGATTCCTAAGTATTTTATTCCTTCTGGTTGAAAGTGGAATTATTTTCTTGATTTCTTTTTTCGATTGTTTATTCGTGAATGTTTAGAAACACAACTAATATTTTATAATTGTATTCCACAATTTCGATGATTTTGTTTATTAGTTCTAATAGTGTACGTGTGTGTGTGCATGTGTGTGATGTGTAATCTTTGAAAATTTCTACATATAAGATTTTGTTATCTGAAAACAGAGGTAATTTTAACTTCTTCCTCTTCAATCTGGATGCTTTTTATTTCTTCTTCTTACCTAATTGCTCTAGCTAGGGCTTCTTGTACTACGAGAATGAAAGCAGCTAAGACAGGTATCCTTGTCTTTTTCCTTATCTTAGAGGAAAAGCTTTCAGACTTTCTCCATTGAGTATGATGTTAGTTGTGGGCTTCTCATATGGTCTTTATTATGTTGATATAGTTTTCTTCTACTCTCAGTTTGTTGAGTGCTTTTATCATACAGTGTGTTTAATATTGTTAAATGTTTTTTCTTCATCAGCTGAAACTATTATGTTATTTTATCTTTCATTCTGTTAATTTGGTTGGTTTATTGCCTTGGTTGATTTTCATTTGTTAAATCATCCTTGCATTCCAGGATAAAAATATACCTACGTCATCACTATGATCCTTTTAATGTGCTGTTGAATTCTTTTTTCTAGTATTTTGTTTAAGATTTATGTGTCACTATTCATTGGGGCTATTGGTCTATAATTTTATTGTAGTGCCTCGCTTCAGAATCAGGGTAATGCTGGCCTCATGAAATGAATTTGGGTATTGTTACTTCCTCTTCAACCTTTTAGGTGAATTTGAAGAGGATTACTTTAATTCTTCTTTTAATTTTTAGTAGAATTCACTAATGAAGCCACCTAGTCCTGGGATGTTCTTTATTAGGAGGCTTTTGATTACTGACTTGATTTTCTTACTCATTATTGGTCTCTTTAGATTTTCTATTTCTTCATGATTCAACCTAGATAGGTTTTGTATTTCTAGGAATTTGCCCATTTCATCAAGGTGATCCCATTTAGTGTCATACAACTGTTTTATGATAGTCTCATAACCCTTTTTATTTCTGTAAAATTGGCTGTAATGTCCATTACTCATCATATTTTTATATTTAGCCTATTCAGTGCTTACCCAAGTTGAGATACTTGGAAGCCACTTATTGAACTGAATGTAAAAGAGAAAAATCACTGGACCCTTCGAATCATGTGGACAACTTATCATAGGTAACTTCACTGAGAAGGGATAGACTTGGAGAAGGAGGCCGCCACAATATGGCCTTCAGGTCAGAACTTGGGGTAGCAGGAAAGGGCTACCAGAGCTGGCCCTGAATGCTGGATGATGACACTTTGTGAGATGTGGTGGAGTCTTCAGTCATGGTGTGGATCAGGGAGACAAAGTGGTCTTGCCCATCATGGAGACAGGAACCTGCAGAGTGAATTTAACCTGGCCATGAAAGCCAGTGGATCTAGCCTGCTTCCTGATTCCAGCTTAGGCAGTTCTTTTCACACTTCTACAGAGATGACTGGCGGTGTTGTGTAGTAATCTACATGGGAGGTTGTCTGGCAGGGACAAAGCCTGTCTATCAGGCTTTGAGAAGCCTGTTCTTGGAGAAGTAGAGTCCAGGCCAGGAGTCACTTGGTGAGGTTTTTCAGGACAGGGTAGGGCACTCCCACTTCTTGCCCTTTCATAGTTGTGACCAGGAAGACCTGTAGAAAACCACAGGTAGTACATAAATGTTGAGAAGGCATGGCCAGCTTTTGTCTCACAGTTGGTCTTCTTCCACCAGCTTTGAGCCTGCTCTCACAAAAGCATTTCCATAATCTGCAGGTGCATGCCTTATTCCCTGCTATGGACGGTCAAAATAGGCAGGCTGTTGTTTTCATGTAAAGAGCTATTCTACTTGCCCAGCATGATTTCAGACTCTTATTTGCATCTCTGCCTTTCTCACCAACCCCACCAAGAATCTCTCTTTACCATCTGCATTAACTCCCATTTGCACATTCCCCACACATAGTGCAGTGCTTAGTGCTTAGCAGGTGTTTGATAGAGAGGTGCTGGATTCCTTCTCTTCCTGTAGTCTTTCCACAGTGCCCTACTTGAGAGAAGATGGAGAAGGAACACATTCTCTGCTGCAATCATAGAGACCAAAGGGAAATGTGCGTGTCAATGAGTCTTTCTTCTATTTCCTTCTTCTCATTTTTATTCAACTACCCAGAGACCAGCATTCTCATTTCAGGCATTTTGAGAAGCAAGCAAACACAGCAGATGACAGGCAATGCTAGCTAGCAATTTTTTTTCCCTTCAAAGCAGGTTAGCAGGTTCAAATAAAATACATTGAAGAGGAATTACATGAAAACAAAACGGAAACTGTGAAGTGCAAGCTGATATTTTTAGAAGTTTGTATAATGACAGGTCAGATTCCTGAGGATTAGCCAAAGTGGCAAATCTAACACCACTTATTCAAAAGGGGGTAAAAGATATAGCAGGCAATTATAGTTTAGCAGCAGTTGTGGGGGGGAATCAACTCTTCTTGAACTTACGGAGAGGACAGCTTGAAAAGTGTAATTTGAATATAGATAGCCAACTAGAAGGTTTCTATAAGAAGGGGGCTGGGAAGCTGGAGGAAAGGGAAGAGGAAAGGAAGGCGGTTGCCAAGAGTTCATTATTTTCATATTTTAAAGCCCTGCACAGTTTGAAAGGATGATTGCCAGAGGGGACCAGGAAAATTAGTGGTTGTTTGATTCAGGATCAATTTTCAAATCTGCCCAGTTTATAATTGTGCACCTCTCACTGTCATCACTCATGTGATTCAGGCTCCAGATGTTCGGGGTTGAAATGTCCCCAGGGCTCACCACCTCCTTGGTATGCCTCCGAGCCTCTTTGTCTTCCCCCACCAAACAGTTTTCCCCTGGACCTATTTATTGATATCTGAAATGGCTGCATAGGGGCTCAAAAATAAGAAGTGAAAAAGAAATGCTTAAAACACAGGGTTCAGGCTTAATGTGTATCACCTTTGCAAGAAGAAACATAGATTAAGTCCACACTCAGAAATAAGGGCCAGGATCCTGCTCTTTTCCAAGAGCAGATTTTGTGAAGACAGAGTTCTGAGATTCCTGGGAATGAGGAAGATGAAGGAGGAGTGGATCACAGAAGACAAATTTGGATAACCTGACGGCTTTAATTAGAACTCACCTGTATTTGGCATTTACCATTTCTGACTTTAAGGATAATGGGAGAACTTCAGAACTGGAAAGGACCTTTAAGATCATCTGGCACAGCGTTACTCAATCTGGGTTCAGCAGGCTCCTGGGATCCACAAACATATTCTTAGTCTACAAGTTTTTTATGAGATTTAGAATTTGTCTTCTCACTCTGATGATGATATAAATATATTATCAGAGTATTCAGGGCATCTGAATGGAGATCCAGAGCTATATGATCCTAGGGCAATGTTTATGGTTTTTTTTGGAGAGGAGGGCACCACCAAAAAGCAACTTGTACTTGGGCTTGTCCAGCTGGAAGCCAAGTTGGCAGATCCTAATATCGCAGACAGCTACCAGCTCTGTTCTCTGTATACTCACACTGAATTCTTTACCAGTAATAAACACAAGGCTTATTTGCCAAAGATAATTTACAATTAAAAGACACTTTCATAGACCATGATTTTTGTCCCTAAAGTTTTTTTTTAATAAATTAAGACTTTGATTTGACATCATGGAAATGACATACTATAACAGATGGCTAATGAAAAAGAACAGAGTCAAGTTTAATAGATGAATTATGTATTTCATAAAGTTAAGATGAAATACTATCATGGCACACTGTCTGAATGAAAGTTTCCAGTAACTTTAAAAGAGGAAAGTGATATGAGAATTTTGTCATCACGTAATACACAGAAATATAAACATATCAATCAATCCCCAAAGTAACTGAATTGTAGCCTTCAACACCCTGTTTATGTTGGGGGTAACAATTTAGTTTCTGCCAAATAACATTACTTATTATCTTAAATTAATGACTTCTGTTGTCTTTTGAGTTTTGTTTCTATTCACTTCACGAATATGCCTTTGTAGTTATTTAATCCTTATAAAAGTTTATACCTAATTTTATATTTGTACAAAACATAAACATACATTAAGTCAACACTGGGTGTTTACAAATTTTTTTCCCCATAACAAGGAGTCTGAATATAACTTATCCCTGAGTAACACTAATCTGGTTCTTTGCTCTTATTTAAATAAGTGATCCTTCAGTATTGTGAGTATGTCTCAGTGTTGGAGCCTCCATAGTCTTTCCAAAGAAAAGTCAACCATCTTTTCCACCTATATAGGTTATTCTATATTCCACCCAGTGTAATTACTCTTTCTCCATCCCTACGTTTGCTTCTTTCACTCCCCAGTTTCCCTCAGTGTTCCTGCCTCAACCATAGCTCTGCTCATGTTTCAAGACCAGCTCATTGAAGCCTGCTTTTCTGGAAAGCTGTTTTTTCCAACGCCATCAAGCAATTCTCCAATTCTCAGTGGCCACTGACTGGGTGTCCAACAAACTTCACCCAGTTCTCCTATTACCTACCTTGAGATAGCATCAGATCCACAGTTTAAGAGCTCATCCCCCAAAGGCTGCCCCCACTTCAGACGCCAATTACAAATCCAGGTTGTCACTTGACTGGCTGGCTATAAATCAGAAATTTCCAGACCCCTTTCTTAGCCTTGATTAATTTGCTACCGTGGCTCATAAAAGTCAGGAAATTAGTTTATTTACTAGATTACTGGCTTATTACAAAGGATATTAAAGTATCTGAATCAATAGTCAGATGAACAGATCTATGGGGTGAGGGTTAGAAAAGTCTCCAACACAGGGGTTTCTGAACCCATGAAGTTTAGTGTGCCACTCTCCCAGGACATGGACATGTTCTGATTCATCGATCTGGAAGTTGTTTAGACCCGTCTTTTGTTTTTTTTTATGGACATTTCATTTCATAGGCATTATTGATTAAACGTTTGGCCATTTGTGATCAAACTCAAACTCCAGCCCCTTCCCCTGTTTGGAGGTTAGGGATGGGGCTGAAAGGTCCAACTCTTTAATCACATTTCAACTGGCAATCAACCCCATCCTTAGTGGCTTTCCAAAAGTCACCTCATTAACATAAACTCAAGTATGGTTCAAAGAGATTTGTTATAAATAACACGACACTCCTTTCACCTTTATGGCTCTGGAGCTATTTCAAGAACTACGGACAAAAGACCAAGTATGACAACAAAAGATGCTCACATTGCTCTTATCACTTCGGAAATTCCAAGGGTTTTCAGAGCTCTGACTCAGAAACTGGACAAAGACCAAATATATATTTCTTGCTATAAATCACAATATCACAGAAGCCTTCCTTCTTTTCCTGGTGAAACAGTCTCTGTTTGCTACACCCTGCAGTTTCTGTGTCTCATGCTACACCCTTCATGAGACATTGAACATATCTACTTACTCTCCAAACTTCTGACTTGGGCTTCTTAAGGTGTGGACCTAGCCTTACTCATCCACTATTCTAGTCAGTGGCTCATTATCGATTTTTAATAAAAGTCTATTAAGTAAGTTATATCTCTCCATATTAAAATAATACATCCTAATGAAACTCATCATCACACCACGAGGCACAGCCTCTAATGTTACCCTTGCAAGATTTTTAGGAGACATTAGCTGATAGCTTTATTTTTACTAAATTAGAGCACAAGAAGAATAAAAGAGAAACAGAGGAAAAATTTGCCAGCAAGACATTAAACTCCTTAGAGTTTATGTGCAGAAGTGGGCAGGAGGCTGTCTCCAGGGTCAGCTTTTGACCTTCCCATTTATGTTTGAGGAAGAAGGGTTGGAAGTTAATTCTTGCTTGAATCTGGCCTTGTGATTGGTTGCAAATGAGAAGACTTCTCCTCTCTGCAGGAAATGACGCCATCACATTGAGAAGCTATGTTTTGGACTGGCAAATGGAAAATGTTCTTAATGAAAACACAGAATAATCACTCTGAGTGTGGAGAACAAGCACCGGGAGGAAAAAGGAGAAAGAATACATATTAAATAGATGTGCCTACCAGCATACTGATGAGGAAAGGGATTTAGAGGTTATTGTAGGAAAAAAAACCTCTTCATGTTATTATCCCAATGCCTTTCTGTAGCTTAAAAAGCGAATAGACAGAATGTGTCACGAGTAGAAGGAAAATGCCAATCTTTGGGCTCTAAAATAGAGGTACGGTGGTCACTTTCTAGAGCTATTACAGAGGTTGTCACCCAGTCCAACTACTAAATTCACTTTGACTTGTCAGACTATTTGTCCAAAGTTTTGTTTGGAAAATATGGTCACCAAGTTATCAGGCATATAGTATAATAATCATAGTGGCTTATACTTACTAAGTCCTAACATATATTCTAAATGCTTTATAAGTATTAATTAATTTTTCCCATTTTACTCAGGAAATGGAGTCACCAAGCAGGTAAGAAATTTGGCCAAGGTCACATAACTAGTGGGTTGCTCAGCCTAACTTCAGAGCTCCAGCGGCCTAGCATTATGACATTCTGCCTTCATGGTGGAAAAACACGAGCTTTCGAGTCCTACCAGTCTCCACACAAATTCTGACCATTGGCCTTTGGCACAGGACAAGTTGTTTAATGCTTATCAGCCTCCATTTTATCCTATGCAAGATGGGAATAATAATATTTAACTGACAGGGTTTTATGTGGATTAAGTAAGTTAATATACATGGAGCTCTTGGTACAGTACAAGGTAGATAATTTCCCTGCACCTACATTATCCCTGCCTTGTGAATCTTTAGAAGATAGAGCCTTAAGGTTTTTGGAGTGAGACATAATGTGTTGAGGCTGGCTTTATGGGCTGGTGTCACCAAGCCATGGGAATCAAGCTCCCATTGAGGTCATGGACAGGTGCATGAGAATCCTCAGAATCGGAGACTGATGGGATTGCTCCTCTGTCCTTGTATGTTTTCTTCAAGGGGGATATGACTTAGGAGACTCAGGAAGATGAAATTTAAAATTAAATTGCTTCCACTAATCCTGTATGCTTCTTGCAAAGAGAGTAAAATACCCCCATACACACGCAAATGTAGCTACCATGGCATTGGTGATTAGCTCATATCCTTTGCTCAAATGGAGCTGAAGTTCTGATATTCTTGGGGGAGGGTAGAGATGGATGATACAGAAACAGGGGATGAAGCAGCACTGGAGACAATTAAAAAAACTTCATGCTGGTGGTGAGGGGTGGGTGCTCACATCCTCAGGGTTCTCCCAGTCCAAACCACTCACAATGGACAATGAAGCAGATTCTAACTAACTGGGAAATTCTTGGAATCCTTTCTACTGTCCTAAAAATGCCAGTCTACAGACCCAGAGTCTTCTCCATCAATATTGAAGCTAGATTGAAGAACTACCATCAGGTGGCACCAAACCACAGCCCGCACATGAAGGATTTGGATTGCATAGCCAGACCACTGGAATGCTTCCAGAATTTCAAGCTGGTCACATGTGCAAAGTCCACCTGGTCATTTCATTAACCTTGGACAAATGAGAGATGTCACTTTATACAACCGGAGTTTCAGGACATCACACACCATGTTATTGTGAGTTTTATCATATATGCTGATATCTACTATTTGGGGACATATGTTAAGTGCTTGGGATTCAGAAGCAAAAAAATATAGCCCCACCTTCTGGGAGCTCATGGTTCAGTGTTGAGACAGTCAAACAGACAAGCAATCACACCATGGTGTAACAAGTGCTACCACAGTGGAAAGCAAGGAATGCTTGGGGACTGCAGGAGAGGCACAGAAAGGACATCTGTGCTATTTTCCTAAGGTGGAACAGGAGGACAGGAAGAGCATTCCATGCAGAGGGAGCAGCTTGTACATCGACCTAAAGGATTCATGGTTTGTTCCCGCAAGTGAAGAAGAAGAACATGAGAGTGAGGTATGAGGCCTAAAGGACCCCAGTTGCCATGATAAGGAACTTGAACTTTTTGCTGTGCATTAATAATTCCTAGTCTTTTCTGGAATGCAGACTATAGTGGACTTTATGGTCCCTTTCCTCTGAAAAAGAAAAAAAAAGGTACAGCGACACATACATACACATACTCATATTTTACATCCGACTTCAGGGATGGCTTTGGGCCCTCTGGCTCTCATTTATGGACTCCTACTTAAGACATCCCACCTAGAGGTAGTAGAGATGAGCGGAAATCAGATTTTAGGTTGAGCAGGGATGTGTCCATCCAATGACTGGGAACACAGAACATGGATTGGAAGAAGGACAGCCTGAAGACATGGAAGATGGGACCACAGTTGGAAGGCTGTCATCAAGGATTAGACCAAACAATTGCTTTTGTGCAGTCTTCTGCATCGCCAGAACTTTTCATGCAAACCCCAATCGCTGGACTCAGAGTATTTTCTGCTCCACCACATTCTTGGAACCAATGATCTTGAACTCAGCTATGAGGGAAGGCAAGGGGAGGGAAATAAAAGAAGCTGGAATCTACAGGTGATATTACCAGCGCTTAGGATACAGACTGCCTGGGATGGCGCCCTGGAAGTTCATGTCCGAGAGCTTGCTCCTGGAGTGTGTTGTCTGCCTCTAACAGCTACAGTAGTATCTCAGTAGGAGACCAGGAAGCCTCTGGGTAGGAAAACATTATAGGTTCTTCTGTGTATTGGGCAGACGGGCAGGCATGCAGAGAGGGAAAAGTGCATTTCTTTAGCAATGAAATAAGGAGGTGGAGATCTGAACTTAATCCTGACTCTTCCTGGGAGAGCCCAGAAAGCGTCTCTGCACTTCTATTTCTACATTGAAGGGAGTAGCAATAAAAGTGCTAACATGCTTTGGGAGAAGTAACATGGAGAAGCATTCTGTAAATTCTGCAGGAAGGTGATACAACAGTGGTGGATGGCACATTCACTGGAAGAACCAGCAGAATGATAGCCATCCTTGCTTTCTGGCAGACTTTTGATTTCTCCTATCACTAAAGGCCCTCCCAGAAGTAAGGGAGCCCTGCATCTCTTTCTCTGTTGCCTTCTGCAACTATCTTGCCATGTGAGAGCAATAGGGTGGAAACCAGAGAAAGGAAAAGTGTCCTGAAGCAGCCGGGAGCTTGGAATGTTGAGCTAGCCTTACTATGTCTCTAAAATAGCTGCTTAGGGAAGCCAGGGCTGGCTCCACTGTGCATGTTTGTGAGTGTGTGTGTGTGTGTGTGTGTGTGTGTGTGTGTTGTTTTAAGTTTGGGCTTAATTGAATTTTCATCGAAGCCAAGAGGATCCATAGCACTTGCTGTCCCCCGTAAAGTGGGCAGTAGCTGCTCAGAATGGCTTGGTTTCCTTGAAGTCATGTTGTGGCTGACTGATGATGATGATCCATCCAGTACCATGCCTGCTGCTTTTTCCTTAGGACCATCCTCGCATCTGAAGAAAGTGGGAATGATGATCCCTGCTGGAATCTAAACCAATCTGCCGTTCCCTTCAGACTCCCAAATGCTTGCTCCACAGCGTGATGCCTTGTTGGGCTTGAGGCTTTTTTTTTTTTTTTTCAAGAGTCGAGTTTTGGCACCATTTCTTTTGGTCGCACTGGAACAGAAGAGGAGGGTAGCTACAGGTAACAGATTATTTTTAATTCTGCCTTGTTATTTGGAACTGATTTCCCATATGTTGTTGTTGTTCAATTCCTTGCATGAATTTTCTCAAATATTTGTAACATATGTCATATCTATATGCAGATTTTAAATTATGGATGCCTTCATCCAATCATCTTCGAAGGAGGAAAAATCCAAGTCTAATACTCTCAGGCAGGACCACGGTCTCCTGGGCATCAGTTATCGTTCAGGTAGACACATCTGGTGAAATGCATCACATCAAATTAGTATCAAGGGTATTGAGACTCTGAGACTACAGGCAGACAACCCCCTTCTAATGTACTGCTTTTTAGATTGTTGGGGAAACTTGAATCCCAATTCTCCTGTGAAATGAGTGATACTAACATGCCTGTTCAAATGCTCAAAGTGAAGATCAAAGCAGCAGTGTCCAAATTGCCTTTGCAAACAAAGCAGCCCCTTGCATCCCCCCTGGGGATACCGTGCTAATTTTATCTACTCTCCCTGGCTCTTCTGCTATTAAATAGCAATAAATAAATGTTTTCTTTCTGGGTTTGCCAGTGGCTTATTTGTCTGACAAACAAGCTCATTTCCTTTTAAGTGTGAGGTTTTAGTCCAACTAATAGAATTAATCTATTTTTAATGAAAATGCGAATGGCTTTTACTTAGAAATCTACCTACCCATCTCCCTCTCGGCAACAGGCCCCTCCCCCCAGTGCCTTCTCTGAACACATACAACCAGCCATGAATATTTCAATACATCTCAGGCTTCCAGATCAATATAGGCAACTCTCAAGCTCTATTGATTTTCAGAGGTTTGACTCACAAGGGTGATAAATATTTCTCGACTTATGAAACCTGAGTTAAAGAGGCTTTGCTGGCCCTTCAACTTTTCCAGACAGCTTTGTCTCCTCTTCAGTCCTCTTCCTATATGTCTTCTGCTCCTTCTCCCTCCCTCCCTCGCCCTGCATCCCGCCTTCAGCGCCACCCCTCCCTCCTGTCCCCCAACAGCCCTGAGATGGAGGTTTATGACTAAGCAAAATGTCCTGGAGACGCAGGCACTATTTCCCCACTGGGTCCACTTCAGGTCAGAGGAAGAAGAGCCACAGGAGGAGAACAGTCATGGCATGATTCGGCCCCCATCCATCTCGCCTGCAGGGACCCTGCCAGCTTTCCTCTTGTCTCTCTGATTCATTTATCAGCACAGCCGACTCCTCCTCCTGCACACCTCTGAAGATGTAATCCCAGAAGGCGACCCTAGCAACATACGAGGAATTCCCCACTGAGGCACAGGAGCTGAGCTGCTCCATATGGGTAGGAAATAAGCTAATTATACAGTCAGCCATGTCCAATGCCAGGATGTATGTTGTTATAAGTTTATTCAGCCTAGTTATAAAGCAGTGAGCCCGAGATTCTTGGAAAATGTTACTGAACCTTCGGTAGTTGATCCACCGTGATGTGCATTGGGTCAGGAGGAGTTTGAAGACCTGGGAATGGGTCTCTCTGGCTCGCCCCGGGAGGTTGGTCAAATCAGATGTCTTTCCTTCTTGAGCCTCTATTTCCTCCTCAATAAAATAAATTCATTCATTCATTTACTTAAGAAATCATTATGGAGTTCCTCCTATGTGCTAGGGACAGAGGCTAGAATAGCAAACAAGACAGATCCAGGTCCCTGCTTTGTTGAAGCCTATCATCCAGCCAGGACTAATCAAGGATATACTAATGGGGCTTCCTCCTCTGAACTCCCATATTGCATGCCTCTAGATACTGCAAAGACATTGTATGTAAATATGTCGTTATCATGTTTACAATATGCTCCCTTGCTTAAACGGTGTGCTGCTTGTTGGTCTGGATTGTGCCTAGATCTTGGGAGATGATTGTTTGCTGGATATTAGTTGAATAAATTGGCTCTTTATACTCTGTGTCTTGCTGAACATCAAATAGAATTGAGGTGGGGCAATCCTGTGGAGCCTCAGCAGCAACACACTCAGTCGTCATGGATCCCACTCCAGTGGTTGTGTATTCCAAGTCTTGTGTAAAGAAAAGCATATGAAAGGGCTTACAGAAAGTGAGGTATAAACTGTGAATACATTGTAGCTGTCCTTTCAATAGAAAGTTAGAGACAACCAAAATGATCCTGTGACCAAAACAGACAGACAGACAGACTAAAGTCTTGCTCTTGAAGCACAATCATGTATTGAGTAAACTTATGATAGAATATGTGAGTGAGGAGAGAAATCATTTTTTATAGTAGTCAGATATATTTTTGTATTTCAACTTTTGAAAAAGTCTTAAATTTATTATTACTTTCAATTTAAAACATTTTTCAAAGCTTTATTGAGATGCAATTAACATATAACGTTGCATAAGTTTAAGGTGTACAATGTACTGATTTGACAAACAGATACATTGCAGAATGATTCCCACAATAAGTAGCATGCATAAAGGAAATGTGGTATATAGTTACAGTAAAATATTATTCAGCCATTAACAGGAAAGAAAGCCTGCCATTTGCGACAACATGGATGAAGCTTGAGGGCATTATGATAACTGAAATAATTCGGACAGAGGAAGGCAAATACTTTATGATCTCATTTATATTGAAAACTAAAAAAGCAGAATTCAGGGTGCCTGGGTTGCTCAGTCAGTTAAGTGTCCCACTCGTGGTTTCGGCTCAGGTCATGATCTCATGATTCATGACTTCGAGCCCCACATCAGGCTCTGCACTGATTGCACGGGGCCTGCCTGGGATTCTCTCTCTCTCTCCCTTTCTTTCTACCCCTCCTCTGCTCTCTCTGCGTCTCAAAATAAATAAACTTTAAAAAAACCAAAAAGCGGAATTCATAGAAACAATGAGTTAGATTGATGGTTTCCACAGGTTGGGGTTGGGGAAGAGAGGGAGTGAGGAAATGAGTGAAGTTAATTAAAGGGTACAAACTTCCATCCGAAATTTTTAAGTGCAGTCACATTTGCTTCCTTTTTTTTTATTATTTATTTATTTTGAGAGAGAGAGAGAGAGAGAGAATGCAAGCAGGGGAGGGGCAGAGAGAGAGGGAAAGAGAAAATCCCAAGCAGGCTCCGCGCTGTCAGCACGGAGCCGGAGGTAGGGGACAAACTAACCAACTCAGAGATCATGACCTGAGCTGAAAACAAGAATCGGACGTTTAACCTACTGAGCCACCCAGATGCCCCAAGTCACATTTGCTTGTATGTGACCTTGAACAACACTCAGACAGATTCAGCGGGTTGGGTTGGAAAAGATGCATGAGTCTCCTTCCAGCATTGGTGTTGCTTGTTCTACATGGCATTGTTTATAATTTATGTGAGCTCAGAAATAAGTCCCCTCTTCTATACTACTCCCTCATAAGTCACACTGGGTTAGCACCCCTTTCTCAGGGAAACCCTCTCTGACAGCTTCCTTCACCCAAGGGTCAGTGAAGGGCCTCTCCCACACTTACCTCTGTTGTCGTGATAAGTTTTCTTGATTGTCTCCTCCACTAAACTTGGAGCTCTCTGAGGGCAGAAGTTATGTTTTTTCTTCATGACATTTCTAACATCTTCCTACCACACTGCTGGCACAAAATAAGTACTAGTAAATGTTTACTTTGAGTAAAGTTGAGTTCTCTGCTTAACATATTGAATAAATAAATGTTAACTGAAGATCTAAGGTGGGGAGTGGGGAGGTGCTGATGTCATTCCTTCTTGCTCTTAAACCCTCAGGAGGCCTGCAGGAAAGGAATCAGGAGTCATTTGCTTTCTGTTTCCATTTCACTGGAAGAATATGGTGACCATTTTGGTACCATTGGAAGATATTTGGTCTTCGTTCCCAGTTCCTGGCACCAAACTCCTACAATTTTTGGAATTTCTTGAGTGATCATTGTGATAGGAGCCTCTTTTGTTCTAATGAGATGACTCTTGGCAGGTCCCAGATAGCTACTGGATGGCAGTTTGTCATTGCTTCAATGAGGGCTGGTCACCAGAAAGACCAAGCCTTGATTAGAAGCTTGAAACTTTCAGCCCTACATCCAAACTCTAGGGAGGAGAGAGGGGACTGGAGATTGAGTTAATAACCAATGTTCGACAATTTCATCAATCCCACCTACATAATGAAACCTCCATCAAACCCCCTAAACTACAGGGTTCAGAGAGTTAGCAAACACTGCAGTGCTGAGGGGATGGCGTACCCTGCCCCTAATGTGTTTCCCTACGTGCCTCTTCCATTTGGTTATCCCTTGTTGTAATCTTATAACAAACTGCTAATAGTATGTGAAGTGTCTTCCTGAGTTCTGCGAGTGTTCTAGCAAATTATCGAATCTGAGGAGGGATCTGAAGAACTCCAAATTTGTTTCCGAGTCATACAGAATTGTGAATAATCTGCATACCGCACTTGAGACCAACGTCTGCACTGAGGACAGTCGTATGGGCTTGAGCCCTTAAGGTGGTGGTTGCATTTTATATATTAAAAATGGGAATGCAAATTTTATTTAATATGTAAAGATTAAAAGCACATCTGCAAAGGGACCCCTGGCTGGCTCTGTCAGTGGAGCATGTGACTCTCCATCTCAGGGTCGTGAGTTCTAGCCCCACGTTGGGAAAAAACCACACACATCTTGGGGCTCCGGGTGGCTCAGTAGGTTGTGTCCCACTCTTGATTTCAGCTCAGGTCATGATCTCATGGTTCATGGGTTCCAGCCCCGAGTGGGGCCTTGTGCTGACAGTGTGGAACTTCCAGAGATTCCAGAGAGATTCTCTGTCTCCCTTGCTCTCTACCCCTCCCCAACTAATGTTCTCTCTTTCTTTCTCAAAATAATAATAATAATAATAATAATAATTCAAAAAAAGACCCCACACACATCTGCAAAGGAAGTGTGCATGGTAGCAGGTTTGCACACCATGCTCCCGGTACTTCGAGTGGCATTGTAGTCATTTGACAGAAAAATTTGAAACACAGGGTTGCATGAGTCTTGAGGTCTCACAATTCTCTGTGATGGAGCTACAGCTATCTAAAGAAGTTGTGAAGAATGTCAAAGAATTTTTAGGCATTAACTTTGGAGTATAATTTCTTGTTCTGTTTCTGAGAAGGAAAGAGGGGACAGACAGCTTTATTAATTAAATGTGCAAGCAACATTTGTTCTCCAGCTAACAGTTTGATGCTTCCCATTCAGTGACATGCTCTCCATTGCCCCCACTTACCCCTTGTTCCAAACAAGACATCCTCAGAAGTACAGTCAATCTGAAATAGAAACTCAAGTTGCTGTCTGTTAGTGTCTGAATGCATCACAGGTAAACATTTGGATGGATTTCTCACTAAATCTTGAGGGTATACGTGGGGTGGTATGGTTTAAAATCTAGGTTATGTAAAGTTTGTGAAATTTACTTCCAGGGGCTTCAGGGGGCACCTAAAAGGGAGAGACAGCTGTCTTCCTGGAGAATCTGAAACTGAGTTTACTTGGGATGTCCTGACGACTTCTGAACTACAGGTTATGACATCCATGGAAAGAGAGAAGAGTTTCATATACAAATCCCAAATTAGAAGTCTCAAAGGCAGGTGCTGTGAATCGATTCACTGTAGAGCTAATTCTGATATGGGCAACTGTATCTTGGGAGGCCAAGACTTCATTCATGCGGCATTCAGTGAGACTTTATTATTACCCCAAGTGATGCTGGGAGCTGGGGTGTGGGGGTCAGTTAGTAACACACATTTCCTCAGCTGAGCAGCCTTCCTTTTACAGCTGCCTCCTTTGCATCGAGCCGTTCTCGAATAAACAAGTATTAGCTGGCTATCCCAAACGGTGCTAAACATCTACCCTAAAAGGTAATCCACTGCAGATTAGAACTTTAGGGCTAAAGTGCACTGAGAACGTCACCTTGTCAAAGCCTCTTACTTTGACAGTGAGGAAACAAGCCCAGAGTTGTGAAGTGACTTGCCTAAAGTCATTAAATTAGCTAATAGTAACACTGAAATAGGACGGGTGTCTCCTGAGTCTCATCTGAGTGTTCTGTTGTTCCAAATGGTGCACTATCTTTTCCAGGCAAACATAGTGGAATTTCCTAAAGTATTTGGCTTATTTAGTCATTTTTTTCTGAAAATAGGGAGCTCATTACTTACGATACAAACAGAGAAATTGAAAATAATTTCTCATCAGGGTGTTATTGTTGAGCAAATGTTCCCTCTCTTCCGTCTCCCTCATGAAAGGAGTAGACTTTTAGACACCATTGGTGGGCTTAGCCATGTGACCTGTCTGGCCAGTGAAATGTGAGCAAATTTGAAATTACCACATCTGAGCTGAGGTGTGCTGTTGAGGTTCCGTGTGCAGGTTCTGTGCTCTCTCCCTTTCCCATAAGAAGGACATGCTTCAGCCTCCAGGGTCCTAAAACAGAAAGTCATCAGACAGCCCTGAACCCAACTTGCTGCTGAAATGCTGACCTATAAACCCATTGGCAAAGATATAGGTTTGGTGTTAGAATCTATGGAAATTGCGGGGATTATTTATTATATAGCATATCACAGAGCAAGCTAATACATTCAAGCAAACCTTTCCTTAGATATTCATGCCTTGCTCTTACCTTTCATATTGCAGTGTATACATTCAGATTGTTCCTTCATTTTTTCAGATAAGAAAATTGCATCCCAGGTTAGATACTTTGTATAAGGACACACTGAAGAAACAATAGAGTCATAGCTGAAGTTAGAATTCATAAATCCTTCCTGATTTTCAGAATTCAGTTTCATATAGTATTTAGACATGAGATTCTTATTACCTTTCAGGCTGGGAAAAAGCCCAAGGCTATTTTTTTTTTTAGTTTTGTCTATTTCTTATCTATCTATCTATCTATCTATCTATCATCTCTCTCTCTTTCTCTCTCTCTCTTTCTGTCTTTCTCTCTTTCTCTCCCCCCACCCCGCCACTCTCCCCCACCTTTATCTATCTATTTATCCATCCGACTGTGTATATGTTTGAACTAGAAAAAGGTAGTCTTAAAGTTCTATTGTGTTTACTGTCATGGGGTTGACATTAAATGCCAAAAAAAATCAGCTGAGTTGGTAATGTTTAGTTGATCTGTCTGCATCTGATTATGCTTGTTTCCAGATCCAAGCAGTTGTTAATGAAACAGTTGCTGTTTTGTTGACAGAACATTAATTACTTGATCTTAGGACTCAGTAATTGCACAAGCCCCCTCTGTATACATTACTAATTACATTAGCAATTATATGGCATTTTAAAGACAAAGAAGTGACTGAAGCAATTGCAGTGTCACAGGTAACCTGCTGCTAGATTTCAATCACATCCCTCACGTGTCCACGATGTGCCGAAGCAGCTCTGATGCATCTGTGACACTGACTTGAAGAAATGGCCTAAGACTTCTTGCCTATGAATCCACTGCCTAGTGGGAAGCCCATCAGGTGGGCATAGATAATGTCAGGAAAGTCTCTTTTCCTTCCTTTATTGAAAGAAAAATCAGAGAGAGAAAAGTTGGACAAGAAAAATTAATTCACTTATTTAACAAATACTTATTGAATTTCACTATGTTATGGGCTTAGTCCATAACTCTGTAAAATTTATAATCTTGTGGAAAAGACAGATAATAAACAATAAACACTGAAATAAATTGGTAATGGTCAGAGTAAAGCTTGTTAGCTGCTGTAACAAACAACCCCCCAAATCTCTGCAACTTAATATAATAAAATTCTATTTCTTGTTCGTATCTTGGTCAGCTCTTTCCAAGTGGTGGCTCAAGGATCTAGCTCTTCCATCGCATGACCTCATCATTCTGGACTTCTTCGTTCCCAGCTGTGTGGACAGAAAAGAGAGTTGAGGATCTTGAGAGATCTTAGAGAGCAGGTCTAGAGTTCCATACACCATTTCCCCTACATTTTACTAGCTGAAACTGGTCACGGGGTTCCTTCTTCCCTGCAAAAAAGGCTAGAAAATATAAAGAGAAAGGGAAAAACGAGCACTCACCCAGGGTCTGCCGCACTACATAATGACAAATGGTGACTGATGCTATGGAGGACAAGCACATAGTACAACGAAAACATGCAATGGAAACGTTGGCTCACTTGACATCTGGCAGCCATTCTTCCTTTTGATAAGAGTGCACTCATTGCCTAAGAAGGGAATTACCCTCTATTGTGTGTAGTTTTGTGGAGCTATCATTAAAGTTTTCCTACCACTCCATCCTATTCCTATCGGGCTTGTGCACATAGTATGAGCTATGCCCATCTCTCTCTGGACCTTAACCTCAACTAGAGAGTCACAAAAGACAAGGAAAGGTAACATCTCATTCTCTTCTATGAAAGAACCATAAACAGACCAACTTGTCACTTGGATCCATGTATGCCTGGTCCCTGTCCTTCTGGCCTATTTAATAGCTTTCCTTTCAATCTCTGCATGATCTCATATTGATCTAATGGATTCCCTTTCTTCCCAGACTAACCAGTTGGTTTCCGTGCTTGCACCCAAGAACTAATTGACACAGGCGTATGAATTAGATTGTGAGGTTTAGTGTCTCTCTGCGGAGCAGCAGTTTTGCTGATAAATGATGCATAAGTTGGGGTTAACTAGGTGAAGTGGGGAAAATGGTTTCTATGGCAGAGGAAATCATATATGCAAAGACCCTGGGGTATAAAAAAAACATACAGTATCTGAGAATCATAAAGTATGCCTGTCTGGCTGGAGATTATAGAATGAAGGAGAAAATGACAAGATAAAACTGGACAGGTGGGAAAATAATAAAAAGTGTGAGCAGTGTTGAGGATTTTGGATTTTGTCTTAAGTGCAGTGAGAAGCCACTGAAAGTTTTAAAAAGGAAAGAGAAACAATTCAATTTACACTAAGAAAGAAAACAACAGGCGAGTCTGTGAAAGAGAGAAAGGAGTCAGAGTAGAAGCAGGAAGGTCATTCAAGAGTCCAGGAGTCAATGGACAGGAGGCATGACCGTGGTTTGTCTTGGTGGCTAGCAGAGAAAATGGAGAGAGGAAGACACTCTGGATATGCATTGGGATAAAACTGACACAGCTTGGTGTTGAATAATATTCTGGAGGCAGGAAAGGAGGGACAAAAAGAATGACATCAGTTTCAGGAGGTTATCATTACCAAGATTTAGAAAAAGTAACAGAGGAAGAGGTGAGAGTGAGAGCATTAAGAAGGCCTTTTTGGCATTGAACTGCCTTGGAGACTCCTTGGGCCTGTCATATGTTGATACATAGGTCTGGCATTCAGAAGAGAAGTCTTGGTCAGAAATACAAATGTAGGTAGTATGGACTTAGACACTGCGTTCGAAGCCATGGAGAAGAAGACACAACATATCTGATAACTCCTGAATCTATTACCTTGGGATGGGACGCCTGGGTGACTTAGTTAAGCATCCAACTTTGGCTCAGGTCATGATCTCAGTTTGTGAGTTCGAGCCCCGCATCTGGCTCTGTGCTGACAGCTTGGAGTTCAGAGCCTGTTTCAGATTCTGTCTCCCTCTCTCTCTGCCCCTCCCCCCCCCTCAAAAAAAAAAAAACATTATTACTGGGGAGCAGACAACAACATTGTACCACACATGCACACACCTAACCATGTTTGGGCTATGCCATGTCTCCCTAACCCCTGTGCTTTTAAGGAAGCCAGCCCTCCCTGCACTACTCAGCCAGGACACAGCTGAAATGGCTCCCTCTATTCCTGAAACTTCCCTCACTCCCTAGTCATTTCCCCTCACTTTTCAATCTGCTTGCCTAGTTTCTGAGTACAGCAGTCCTGCTCTTGCTTCCCCAGATCAGAAGTCAGTTGTATTCTGCTAGTGCAGCCCCTGGCTCCCTCCTCAATGGTTCGTGCTAGTTCTAATCTGTGGATTATTTTCCTTCCCTACCTGATCCAGCCTGACCTTTGAATTATGCCCCTGGTGAGCTCCAACCTTTGCGAACTAGCACTGCGCCCTTACATCATTTCATGGCGCCTGGCCATTGGCCTGACTACTGCTTTCTAGAGTTGAGGGAATGGGTAAAGTAGAGAGAGAACAGCAGAGACTGGCTCCTGGGAAACCAGGCTGGTGATCTGAAACTGGAGAAGTTCCCCAGACGGTGTGAAGGGGATTGTCCTCCTGACCCCTCACCTCCCCACAGCCCTGGGTCATCTTCCTCTGTTTACTTGAGAACACGCATGTGAGAAAAACAGGACCTGCCTGGGCCAGTGAGCAGTGTATGAGAGAATTTGAACTTTATTGGTCCTGACACCTCTGCCTTGGTATGTGTGACTGTTCGTACACATATGGATTGGATCAAATGAGATAATTTATGCGAAAGCACTTTGAAATTTTTAAAGGGCTATCCAAAGTATTGCTTGTTGTTATTATTACATTCCACAGGAAAGACTTTCCTCTTTAACATACCCAAGTATTTGATTAAAATTAGGTGGCAAATTGGCAAACCTATAAAGTGCTTTCTTGTGTAGCCTGTCACCTATACCTATGGTGACCATATGGTCTGCATTTTCCAGGATGGCCCAGATTTCATGTCATTTTATTCTTTACCACAGAAGTGATTTGTTAAATTCTCAACTAAGTGTCACTTCATTACTAAGACTCTGTAAGATTTTCCTCAAAAATAAATTCCTAAGTCAGAATAAAGACTTTGTCAGACCACGCATTTTAGTTTTTTGGAGGGTTACACCCCTCCGTATTTAATATTGTCATCCATGCAGAATGTGAAGTATTCTGAGAAGTCGGAGCACCTCTTTTACCTTGGGCGTCCCATCTGGCAGGAGGGGAAAATGAGAAGACAATCAATTCTGCTCCTTTTAACAAATGAGTAGATTCAAGCCAGAATGGTCTGGGTGGCACTGTGGCCTAGTGAGGACAGTCACCCTGGAATTAGTCTGATTTTAATGGAAGGGAAAGAGAGGAATGGTACTTTGTCCCTTGTTGGTTCTCCCCTCTTTGTTTTCTCTTTTTCTTTTTGGTCAGTCAAGGTTTTCCAACAGGGAGTCCACAGTGTCAGTCTTTGGGTTCTCTTTGTCCACATTCGTTCCATCTCCTTGGCTGTGGTTATAAGTCATGAACTGAAATGAAGAATGAAGGAGGGAGAGTAGGCCTCCTGCTTGATGCCCGCAGGCTTATTCTTTAGGGAAGAGAAGGAGGTTCGTGGGTTCCTTCTCTGAGACATCACTTCCTGATCTGTTCTGAAGTAGCTGGCCCACCAGGCACCTGAGAGATGTTTCACAAATGGCTGCATCCTCTTCACTACTTCTTCTTCTTCTTCCCCTTTCAAAACACATTCTCCTTTGCACAGCCTTCCTCTAAAATCCTAGGATTTTAGACAGGGGCTCGTTTGGTATCGTTCCACCAAGGATTCAGTGAAGAGGTCACTTTAGGTCTCCCAATCAAGAGAATTTCTATGAGTAAGAGTCCAGTTTCTAGAATATTGTATGCCAGGTTGCATTTGAGCTTCAGTGCAGTCTGGCCTGACCCAACCACCAATAAGCACTGTGAGACAGAGCAGCTCAATGAGCACCATAGGCCTTTGCTTAACTGTGCTGTGAAAGGAATGGTCCTTCCGCCTCCAAGGAACAGTTCAAAGAACAGTTTTGTGCTGGGTACTCTTCTCTTCACTGGGTTTCACAGTGTTAGCCTCTGTACTCCACTCTTCCAGCTGGGCACACAGCTACCATTTGTCTGCTTGTATAAATCTAGTTTGATGAATGTTGGAACGCGTACCTGGTAGATGCTTGGCACTTTGACACACCTTTTCTCATCGAGACTCATCTTCTGAAGAACAGTGTAGGGATGAGATGAAATAACATGGACAGAAATATCTTAGAGAAAATGAGTACTCTGGGTTTCGTGGAGCTCACACTTCCTGCGGGACGTCACTCAGATGAGAAGCAGCCAAATCAGGATTTCAAGCTGGGTGTTATGGCTCTGGGGCCACTGTTCTTCTCAGCACATCGCAGCAATTGCATTCAAAAGTTGTTGCTCTTTAAAATAACCAAAAAAATGAAAATTCTGTAATCCAGGAAATCCCAAGTCTTCTAAAATTAAAGAAGTTTAGAGAAGAGTGTAAGTCATTTTGAAAAGTGAATCACCACAGCCTTGGCTAGCCGGGAAAATATTTAAAAGGAAACAAATTACAATGATATAAATACTACCATTCTGACTTTTGATAGTATTAAGATCATTTCACTTCAAAAAAGCATGCAGTTTATTCTTCAATATTCAGGCTGGCTTTGAGGACTCTTCTGGTTAGACTTACAGAAATAAACTCCATATTCTACAAAGGACCTAAAGAAAGACATTTAGAACAACTTGTTCCAGGCCAAATTATGTTTATACTCCGTGGATCAGAATACAAGGAGGGTCATGGGGACACATAGTGTTGTATCTTGAAGGGTGGAAGGAGAGAGAACTACTATTTTTGACCCCCTCATGTGTGCCAGAAAACATGAGGTGGGCTTTTACATATGTTGCCTCATTCAATCACCATGGTACCGCTGTGAGGCAGGCAATGCGATCCTACTTTTTGGTAACGAAGAAGCTGAAGCTAGGAAGGACAGTGGCTTGTGTATGGTTGCTCAGCTGGTGGAGAAAATGGAAGAATCTTGAATGAAAAAAACCTTAGCATTTTTGCTTGAACAAATGGATGCATGGTATTACCATTTGCTGATGTAAAAAAAACTTGGATAGGAGGACATTTTGGGGAGATTCAAAAGTTTATTTTGGATATGTTAGGTTGAGCTTTCTGTGAGATATCCAAGTGAGCAGCTGTCTGAACCTCAAAAGAGGAAATAAAAACGTGAGAGATGTCAGCATATAAACAGGTACTAAAAGCCAGGCTCGGGCTGAGAGTGTAAATTGGTGCAAGCTCTACAGATAGAGGCGACCATTTGGTTTATCATCCGAACCAGACACTTAAGAGCAAGAGGTATTATTATTAATAACTATACTGGGACAATGTCCTTGGCAAACTAGAGTGACGGTAGCCTCTCTCTTGAAGGTAATCTGGCAATATTTGAAAAATTACAAATGCACATGATCATTTACCCACTTCTGGGAATTTGTCCTGCAAATATACTGTAACTATTCTCACATATGTGCAAAAGGACACATTTATTAAATATTAATTATATTATTATTAATAATAATGGCAAAAAATAGAAAGCAACATAAATGTCAATAAATAGGGGAATGGTCAAACAAAATATATTCATTAAAAGTTAGAAGGGGTGAAAAGGGGAAAAGCACTGCCCACTGGGCCTAGGGATGGTTTGAGGACACAACCAGAGAAGCGTGAGCCCAAAGCTGCTGTTGGGGCCACCTGCCCCATGGCTGGACCAGATCCTGGGCTTCCCTCCTGGTTCTGCCCTTCCTACCTCTCTGTAGGCGCCTCCCACCAGGAGAACTCTCCAGGGCTTGGGACCTGCCCTCTCTTATATATATGTATATATATATATAAAACATAGTTATAATTTTTTAAAAGATATGAAACTATGTAGCATGTGTTACTGTGGGAAAGACAGGCAGAAGATAGTATGTATATGTCTATATGGAGACTAACTCTTGGAAAATAGACAAGAAATTGATAAAATTGATTACCTACAAAGAAGGAAATTGGGTGGCGAAGGGACAGTTGTCAGAGTGAAATTTTTCAGCATACCTTTTGACTATCTTGATTTGTGAACCATGTTAAAGTATTACCTCTCAAAGAAAAAAATTGCAGTTAAAGATGAATCAATAAAATAAAGTCAGCCTGAACTCTAACCCATAGAAGAAATGTAAAAACCACAAATGCTTAAACCATGTAGGCAAAACGGTGCTTCACATGCATGGTAACCAAGATACCCTCTGTCAGACCAACAGACTGACACGAAATTAAAGGTGGCAAAATACATCAACCATCATTCCAGATGAATACCTGGAAAAGGGCACTAATGGCTTCCAGATGGGTAGTGAAGATGAGCACAAAGGCTCCATGCATGCTAGTAACCAGCACACATAAGGATGGGAAGGCTCCCTGCCTGCTAGTGTGTGAGTGAATAGAAATGACCACATAAATCTATACAAATCTTCTGCAAGTGTAAAGATAAAGAATGTAGAGTCCAAGATTCAGAAAAAGAGAATATAGTTTTTAAAACAAGATTTTTTGGGGGCGCCTGAGTGGCTCAGTCAGTTGAGCCTCCGACTTCGGCTCAGGTCTGTGAGTTCGAGCCCCGTGTCTGGCTCTGTGCTGACAGCTCAGAGCCTGGAGCCTGCTTCACGCTCTGTGTCTCCCTCTCTCTCTACCTCTCCCCCACTCATGCTCTGTCTCTCTCTGTCTCAAAAATAAACATTAAAAAAATAATAAAAAAAATAAAACAAGATTTTTTTGAGGTGGGGTGGAAGGCATGGACACACACATGGCAGAGGGGGCAAGAAAGGAGGACAGAGGGAGAATCTTTTTTTATTTTTTAAAAAATATTTATTTATTTTGAGACAGAGAGAGGGACAGAGAACGAGGGAGAGAGAGAATCCCAAGCAGGCCCCACATTATCAGCACAGAGCATGACACAGGGCTTAATCGCACAAACCACAAGATTGTGACCTGAGCCGAAATCAAGACTCTGATGTTTAACTGACTAAGTCACTCAAGCCCTCTCCAAAAAAAGATTAAAAATAAATAAATAAAAACGAACTTTATATTATATCTTTATTATAATCTTAAAACTTATGAAAACTTGGACTTAATGAAGATATACGTAAATAATTTAGAAGAAAAAGAAACTGGCTGAAATATTAGACTAAAAGTTAAAAAAAATGACATGAAATAACAAAGAAAAAATATGTATACATACATATACACAATTTCAAATTGAAATTAAACCTGTAAGAAGTTTCAGCCATAATGCAGAACTGGGATCAGGCTAGTCCTTCTTCCTTAAACAACAAAGAAATTAGACGAAATATATGAAGTGACTTCTTTCAGACATTGGAAGTGAGCGGAGAATGACCGCGACAGTGAAGGGAACTCCGTAGCCCTACAATTTCCGTGGCTTTCTCCTGGAGGTACTTTCTGGAACTCAGCACAGGGAGGAGGAGATGAGATGCAGCAGGGCCATATTCCTGAGTTGAGGAGATAGAGGTTGAAGTTTAAATGGTCTAAGGTGGCTGGAAGTTGTGGGGCAGACTATTAGAGGTAAAGAAACAATGCTGAGAGAGAAAATATCCAGAAATCTGCAGAGAGCCTCCTAGAGTCTGATGCTAAAAATTAAGCTATCTATATATAAGTGCAAATCCCTGAAGCCACATAAAATCTGCTGGTGAGGACTGTAAAGTTCAACAGTTGGCAAAGCTCACAAGACCTGACGGATGTTCAGTGTTCAATCAGCCAAAGAGGAGAGTCATTGTCTAACACCTAGGCATGTGGTAGATACCCCAGAAGGCTCATGTCTCAATAAGGGTTAAATTAACCCTAGAGAAAAACTACTCTAGATTTTTTCCCCTACAAAGTTTAACCAAATCCACAAAGGATCAGACCACTCCTTTTCAAAATAAAAATTAACTCTCTTTAAAGACTGACAACAAAATCCGGACACTCAATGTTACATTCCCAATATCCAGGATCCAATAAAAAGAAAATTACTAGACATATAAAGAAGCAAGAATATATGATCCATAACCAAGAAAAAAATTTGTTGTTAGAAGCAGACCAGAAATTATAGATAGAATGGTATTAACAGAAAAGGACTTTAATACAACTATTATAAATACGTTCAAGGATTGAGGGGAGAAAAGGAATATAAAAAAGAATCAACTGGAAATTTTACAACTTAAAAATGCACCATCTGAAATGTAAAAAATAACTAAATGTACTCAGTAGAATATTATATGCAGAGCAGAAAGAGATCAGTAAATTTGAAGACATGGCAATGAAAAGTATTGAAACTGACAGAGGGCAAAAAGTTGAAAAAAAATGAAGAATTAAGTGACTTGTGGACATTATGAAATGATCATATAATTGCAGTCTCTGAAAACTGCAAAACATTGCTCAGAAAGTTTTAAAAAACACCTGAACATATACTATATGAGAGATATACTGTGTTTATTTGTCAGAATACTCAGTATTAAGAAATTCATCCTTTCTTAATTAATCCATAGATTCGACACAGTCAAAATCCCTGAAGGCTCTTTGGTAGAAATCAACAAGCTGATTCTAAAATTTATAGGAAAATACAAAGATCTAAAATAGCCAATAAAATTTTTGAAAAAGAATGAGGTTGAAAGACTGATTTCAAGACCTACTATAAAGCTCAGCTTAAAATCAGTGTGGTATTGGTATAAAGGTACATACATAGATTGATGAAACATAATAAAAAACATAGGCCCACATGAAATATATTCTCAAATACTTTTGATAAAAATGCCGAAAAAAAACCAATGTGGAAAGAATAATCTTTTCAATAAATGTTTTTGGCACAATGAATAACTTTAGGAGACTGAAAACAAAAACAAAAAACAAAAAACAAAAATAAAACCTTTTACCCTTGTTTCAGACCAAATACAAAAATAACCTGAAGTAGATCAAAATTTCAATATAAATCTAAAACTCAAAGTTCTAGAAGAAAACAAAAAAGGAAATCTTTGCAACAGTCAACCATTCAACATTGGAGTAGGCAAAGATTTCTTAGACCAGATGCATAAAGTACTATCTGTAAAATTGAAAAAGACTGATAAATTTGACAAAAATTTAAAAGTTCACCTCTTCAAAAGACATTTCAATTGCATGTCCATATGCGAAAAACCCAACCCAACCCAACTCAAGCCCAAACCAAACCCAAACAACCCTTGCCCCCAGACCAAAGCCTCACACTTTTACAAAATTTAATTCCAAGTGGATCATTATACAACTTTTAGGAGAAAACATTCAGGATCTAGCGTTAAGTGAAGAGTACTTAGACTTGATTTTTAACGTTTATTTATTTTTTGAGAGACATAGAGACAGAGCGTGAGCAGGGGAGGGGCAGAGCGAGAGGGAGATACAGAATCTGAAGCAGGCTCCAGGCTCTGATGAACCATCAGCACAGAGCCTGATGTGGGGCTCGAACTCACAGAGGTGAGATCATGACCTGAGCCGAAGTCGGCCGCTTAACCAACTGAGCCACCCAGGCGCCCCGAGAGTACTTAGACTTGAAACAAACAGTACAATCCGTAGAAGGGAAAGCTGATAAATTGGACCCCATTAAAATGAAAGTTGTTCTGCAAAAGACTCTCTTAAGAGGAAGAAAAGACAAGGTACAGACTGGGGAAAAAAAAAGTTTGCAAATCTCTTATCCAACCAAGAACTACTATTTAGGATGTATGAAGAATTCTCAAGCATCAAAGTAAAAAACAAAAAAAAAAAATCAATTAGTAAATGAGCAACTCATGAAGAAACATTTCACTGAAGGTGGTATTTAGGAGGCAAAGAAGCACATGACAAGATATTTAACTTCATTAGCAATTAGGGAAATGCAAATTAAAACTGCAATGAAAACCACTACACACCTATCAGAATGGCTAAAATAAAAAACAGTGACAAGACCAAATGCTGGCAAGGAGGCAGAGAAAGTGGATCACTCACATTTTGCTAATGAGATTATAAAATGGTACAGCCACTTTGGAAGATGGTTTGGCAGTTTCTTATGGTACTAGGCATGCAATTACCATATGACCCAGCAACTGCACTCCTGGGCATTTATCCCAGAGAAATGAAAATTTATGTTCACACAAAAACCTGTACATGAATGTTCATAGCAGCTTTATTCATAATAGCCCCAAAGTGGAAACAACCCAGATGTCTTTCAATGAGTGAATAGTCAAACAAACTGGTATGTGGAATACTACTCAGAATTAAAAAGCAACAAACTACAGATACATGCAACAAATTGAATGAATCTCAAGGGAATTATGCTGTGTGGGGGAGGAAACCCCCAAAGATTACATCCTATATGATTCCATTTATATGACATTCTTGAAATGAAAACCATAGAGATGGAGAACAGACCAGTGATTGCCAGGGTGTGGGGATAGGGTATGGGTGGACGAAGGAAGATCTGTGGGTGTGATTATAAAGAGCAGCACAAGGGAGCATTGTATTCTGCATCTTGACAATGGATCCATGAACTTACACAAGTGATAGAATTGTATAGAACTGAATATACACACGCACAAAGGAGTATACATAAACCTGGGAAAATCTGAATACGATGGGGGGACTGCACTTATGTCAATATTTTGGTTGTAATGCAGTACTATAGTTTTGCATAGTGTTACCACTGGGTACACGAGATATCTCTCTACTACTTTTCACAACTGTGTGTGAGTCTATAATGATCTCGAAAGATGCTTAACATTATTAGTCATCAGGAAAATGCAAATTAAAACCACAGTGAGATAGGCCATTATAATTATAATAGATAGAACCATTATAATAGATAGAACCAGAAAATCTGAAAATACTGACTGTTGGTAAGGATGTGGGGCAACTGGAAATCACATACATCGCTGTGAATGAAAATGATACAATAACTTTGGAAAACAATTTGATCTTTTTAATTTTTTTAATGTTTATTTTTGAGAGAAAGAGACAGAGAGACAGAGAGACAGAGTGCAAGCAGGGGAGAGGCAGAGAGAGAGAGAGACACAGAATCCAAAGCAAGCTGCAGGCTCCAAGCTGTCAGCACAGGGTCCCGAACCCACGAACCGTGAGATCATGACCTAAGCTGAAGTTAGATGCTTAACTAACTGAGCCACTCTGGTGCCCCCAATTTATTCTTTTTAAAAAATAAAATTAGACATATGCTTACTATATGATCTAGCAATTCCACTCCTAGTTGTTCACCCAAAAGAAATGAAAATGTCAGTCCACAGAAAGTCATTTATCTGAATGGTTTTGGTGCTTTATTCATAACAGCTAAAAAAATTAAAAAAAGTACAAATATTTATCAACAAATAGAAAAGATACAAATATTTATCAGGTAGATGAGTAAATAACTTATAGTATACTCATATAAGGGAATACTATTCCTCAATAAAAAAAAGAATGAACTACTGACACATGCAACCACATGGATGGATTGCAAAAGAATCCAAAGCAAGCTGCAGGCTCCAAGCTGTCAGCATAGGGTCCCGAACCCACGAACAGCGAGATCATGACCTAAGCTGAAGTTAGATGCTTAATGAAGCATCTTATGCTTGATGAAGAAAGACAGATACAGAAGATTACATCCTATATAATTCTGTTTATATGAAATTCTACAAGAAGCAAACTAATTTATGGAAGCAGAAGGCAGAGCAGCAGATGCTTGCAGTCAGGGTGGAGAGTGTGTTTAGGGATGTTGGAAACCCTCTAATCTCAGTTGGGGTGGCATCGATTCACCAAAACTCACCACACTGTGTACGCCAGATGGATTTTTTTATGTCAAAATTGATCACAATAAATTTTAAAAGTAACAAAAAAAGATTTTAAAGAATACATAGATTCTGTAAAATATAGCCTCTGAACTAGAGAACAAGTTTGCGATCCTCTCGCGGATGGTGGAGTAAAAGGACAGAGAGAGGCAATGAGAGAAAGAAAGTACAGATGTGAAGGTCAGACCATGAAAACCTGACATATGACAACTATTGTCCTGAAGAAGACAACAAATGGAAATAAAGCAAAATGTTAACGCGTAATCATGGAAAAGATGATAGCTAGCTAGGTGGGTAGGTAGAGTGTCAGACAGATGTACCCATTGTACAATTAATAACAGGATATGAATAACTTCTCGGTCTGAGAGAAAAAGGAAGCATGGTGCATATGGCTAAATAAAGAAGAATGCAAAAATGCACAAAATATAAAAAGTGGTGTATCAAACATGAGACAAGTCATATTGTTGATACCATTAACCATAAATGGATTAATAATCTTCCTTATATGAAAAGAGTATTTTGAACTTCTAAAAAAAATGACAAGTTAGACACAGATATTTCATCTTTCTTCCATTTTTAACTGAAATGACAAGAGAAAGTAGAAGAAACCAGAATTTCTAGATGTTGGGAAAGAAATCATCCAGCTTCGTTAAGCTTTGGATGTTTGTGCCAGATGCATAGAGAATGGAACCAAATCAAAGAAAGATAACATGAGCATGCTTGAAATTTACTGTCCAAAGAGTAGGCAGAGATATGAGACCCTATGAATATCCCTCAGTTCTTAGGAGTAAAGAGTGGTTGCAAGGGCAGCCACTGTGTCTTTAGCCACTGTGTGTCAGTGATGGTCAGTATCGGAAATAGCCAGGTACCTCAAGTCCAAAGCCAACACTAACGGTAAATGGATTCATTCTAATAAAACAACAGGGCTCTTATCTTGTGCAGAAAATGACAGCACCAGAATGAAAGCTGACCAAGAATGGAGAAAAGACATTTCAATAAATGGTGCTGGGAAAACTGGGTATTCACATGGAAAGGAATGAAGCTAGACCCTATATTACACCACTTACAAAAATTACCTCAAAATGGACTAAAGATTTAACATGAGACTGGAAACCATAAAATTCCTAGAAGAAAGAATAAAAGTAAGTAGCTTTTTGACATGGGTTTTGGCAATAATTTTTTGGATATGACACCTAAAGTACAGGCAATAAGATAAAAAATAAACAAGTGTGACTACATCAAACGAAAAAGTTTCTGTACAGCAAAAGAAACGATCCATACAAGGAAAAGACATTCTATAGAATGGGAAAATATTTGTGAATCATATATCTGATAAGGGGTTAATATCTCAAATCTATAGATAACTCAAAGAACATACTTGTCATAAATAGACATTTTTCTGGAAATACATGAATGGCCAACAGGCACACAAAATGATGCTCAACATCACTCATTATCAGGGAAATACAAATCAAAACCACAATGAGATATCATCTCAAGCCTTTTAGAATGGGCATCATGAAAAAGACAAGCGATGACAAACCATAAAATTTCTAGAAGAAAACATAGGCAGCCATCTCTTTGGCATCTGCGACAACAATATATTTTGGAAGCCATCAACAAGATGAAAAGACAGCTTACTAAATGGGTGAAGATAAATACTGTATTATCTCAACTACATGTGAAATAAAAAGGAAAACTCATATAAAAATAAATCATATTTGTGGTTACCAGGGGTGGGGAGGGGAGTGCGGTGTGGGGTAATTAGATGAGTGTGGTCAAAAGGCATAAACTTCCAGTTATAAGGTAAAGAAGCTCTGAGGATGTCACCTACAACAAGCTGACTGTAGTGAACACTGCTATGGGATCAATAGGACAGTGGTTAAGAGAGTAAATCCTAAGAATTCTCATCACAAGGAAAAAAATATTTTTCTTTTTTTGTATCTATATGAGATGGTGGGTGTTAATTAAGTTTGTTGTGATAATAACTTTATGATATAGGTAAATCAAGACCCCATACTGTACACCTTAATAGACATCCAGTTCTGTATGTCATTTATATTTCAACAGCACTGGGCAAAAAATATGAATCTTTAACCTATATAAAAAGGAAGCTGAGTACAATTTGGGGGCAAAATCCTCTCAGCCCTTGACAGAATGGTTAGCAAGGGATACATAAGGCTGGAGAATCTCAATAATGTAATAATATTGATTAATAGATGTCTTTCTACCCCAAAGCTTCATCTTCTTCTCCAGTATCCTGAACTATTTTTTTATAAAAAATCTATGCGTTCATATGTTGGACCACAAAGAAAACATATCAAAAACATCTGAAATCAGAAAATGTACAGTCTACATTCTAAAATAATGCAAGGAAACATAGAAATTAAGGACAAAATTATGAAATAAAAGTCCCCATTGCTTAGGAATTAGAATGCACACTAAATAATACTTTTGGGACACCTGGGTGGCTCAGCTGGTTGAGCATCTGATTCTTGATTTTTGGCTAAGGTCATGATCTCAGGGTCGTGGGATCGAGCTGTGTCTTGGACTCCATACTGAAAAAGGAGCTTGCTTGGGATCCTCCATCTCTCTCTCTCTCTCTGTCTCTCTCTGTCCCTTCCTCTGCCCCTCTCCCCATTCGTGTTCTCTCTCTCTCTCTAAAATAAAAAAATAAAATAAAATAAATGAGCTATTCATGACCAATTTTTCAAAAAACAATGCAAATGCAAAATTAAGAATATTGTATCAGTTCCATCATTAAGCAACACAAACTGACCACATTATACCAGACAGAAGGATGCATTGAGAGGATCCCGATGTTACACAAAGAATTGAAAGACATGCTGAGCCAAGGTGTCTCAGAAAAGCCACTGAAGGCTATTCCAGACTCTCGCACTGGGAATCATGGGGTCTCACTAAGGCTATAGCTAAACCTCGGAGAAGCAGGTTTTCAGTAGACAAAAAAAATAGTTGTTATGATGCCACAGATAAGAAAAATACAATTTAAAACCAGGGGGTTGGGACCAGATTTGTCCTTAGAGAGAAATTAAATAACATTAAATCATTTTGTTTCTAATAAGTGAAAAGGTAAAAAAAACTTCACTTAAGTTAAAACAAGAAACATCCCCACTACACCATCCCCGAAAGGAAAGAAATAAGAAAAAACTAATAAAAGTAAACTGAAATTTGAATAGAGGATTATTAAAGCTAAGAATTGATTCTTTGCAAAAAATAATCAAGTACCAAATTACTAAAAGTCTAACAAAAGAACATACTAAATTAGACCACAAGAAAATTCCAGTAGGAACTATGTGTAATTCTATGCTACTCAATTTAAAATTCTCAATGCAATGGTCATTTATGTAGAAAAATTTAAGTAACAAAATTGACAAAAGATGAAATAAAAATCCTTAATTAAGAGTAAAACAGAAGAAGCTGTCAGAATATTATCTTTAATAGAAGCTCCAAACCCATAAGTTTTTATGAACAAATTTCAGGTTTTTTTCAAGAAAAATAATTCTTGTTACATAAGCTAGACAATAATGAAAATTTTCTAACTTATTTCATGATTCTATTTATCCCTCAAGAACACAAACTTGGTGCTTCTAGAACTGAAAAATAAAAGCCAATCTTCCTTCTGCCTTGACTACAGATCAAACACAGCAGCTTATTTTAAATAAAGAATGCAGCAGAATCAGAAATGCAAAAATGTTTTGATAATAGAACATCTAATCATATAATTCACTACCTTTATAAATAAAGGATGAGTCACATGATTATCTTACTAGGTGCCAAGATACATTTGATGATTTCCAGCATCATTCTTGATTTTTAAGAAAACATTTTAAAATGAAACTTCTCAGCAAGAAAGGAGACTTCCTTAACCCGAGGAAGCATATTTCTGTCAAATTGGCCAATATCACACTTAATTGGGAAACCTGGATATAAAAGTCAGACCTAGGCATGTGAACTTGCTATCATCACAATTTTTTAATATTTTCCTGGAACTCTCAGTCAACAGGACATCAACAGAAAGAAATATGAAGTATAAATTTTGGAAAGGAGAGAAAAACTGCGATTTGCCTCAGAGGTTACTAGAATAATATCCTTGATGGGCTTGGGCTTTTGGAAACCAAATTCTCTTTATTTTCTGCTTTTTGCCCAGTTCATTTCTCCCCTGAGGCAATGAGCAACAAGCTTTCTATCTGCTTCAAGTAGGGAGAGAAGGAAAAGGGAGATGGACTGAAAAGAAAGATTGAGGGGATTGGGAACAGCTCACAAATATTACTGCACACATTCACGCACACAAATACACACGCACACACAGAAAACAAATTTGGAGAAAATGCTAAACAGGGCATATTCCTTAATGGTAAAATAAATTTTTTTTCTTTATCCTGTTCAGCAATCTCCAAATTTTCTACAGGGAACATTTATTACTCATGTAGTAGGGGGGGTGGAATATATGATTTCAAAAGAAGAGGCAAACAAGGGGATTGTAAGACATTGTCCTGGAGCTGTGGCTGGTGGCGAGTTGGGGAGCAGAATCCAAGGGGAAGGGGTCACCGGGATGTATTGAAAGAACGGTACCTCTGTATCCAGAAGACCTGGTTTTGTTTCTGGTTGCATCACATATAAGCCTGTTAACTCCAGGGCAATCGCATAACTCTCCGAGCCTCGATTTCCTTTGGGGGAAACACTGATACCCTAGTCCTCATGTTCCCACCTAGAGGGGCTTCCCTGGAGAATTAGGACTTTCCCCTTGCTTGACCTGGAGCTTATGACTCCAGTTAGCATACATCACAATTTCCCCAGAACAGTGAGTGCCTTTTGTCTCACAGTATTTGTACATTTCTTCCCTTTTTGCTCTCAAAACCGTCCTGGTTTAAACACTTACCCTATTCATGGCAGCTATGTCTATGTGAAAATGGCTATTTTTTATAGTTTTAAATAAATGTGGACTTTAGCAAACTCTGGCTGCCACGGCAAGCAAGCTGCTGGGGTCTTGGCGAAGCCCACTTGCCTACGTGGCTGGTGCCGCTTCACCTGTAACTACCCAGGCTCGATGAGGTATTGTCACCTGCTAGGCATTGGTAGGCAGAACTTGGCTTGCAGCTTTGACATGGATCTTAGCCAAGTCTGCAGGCCAAGAGTTTATTTAATTGTGTAGTTAGCACTGATGTACAGAGCATGAGGTGTCCTGGGCCAGGCACAGGTGAAGCAAGGCTAGGTCTGAGGTCCCGGATGTCATCCAACTGTGTTGCTTTGGATCCCATTTGAAGCTGAGGGAGAGAACTGTGAAGGGATTAAAACTCTCACTGGATTCACATGGCTTATTGGCATCTTCCAGAATTCACCCCCATTTGGCTCTGATTTGTAAAATACATAAGCACTGACCAAGATTTTAGATTTCGGAATCTATATTGTGGGTGAGCCCACAGATTTTCTCCTTCCCCCGATACTGCTAGCCTCTGGCAATACTAAATACCAGGTTCTGAAAAAAAATAATTGTGATAAGTTCATTTCTCTGGTGGCTGGAGATTTCTCGTGGTTCTAAATTTTGGGGGTTATGGGCCTGATGTGATAATAATCTTATGTGTTCCATTAACTCTTTGAACTCTTTAAAAATGGGGCTCCTGAGGGACCGAGTGGGAGTCACACCCATTCCCATGGAAGAGAGCCCAGTCTGCAGCTGCTAGAGGCCAAGACCCTCTGGTTGAGACTGAGCAGGACTGAAAATTGAGAAATGAAATTTTGGACATGAATTTCTCTGCATATCAAGTCACAGGAAAAACTAAAAATTCAAATTCAACTTTAATTTCCTTGGACTTTTAACCCCACAAGTTAAAGAAATTTAACTTTGGACTTTAATTCTTTTGGCCCGAAACTTCTTTGGACTTTCTTTAGAGGAGTATTATTTAATTTTTGGACTTCAATATCTCCCTTGGAATTTCCTAATGGGAAGGAGTTTCGATTCCAAGTTGGTCCCCTCTATGTTGCTGGCATTATATAATTGAGTATATTGTTACTTAACCACATTGCAGAGCCTCTGAAAAGCATATCAGAGAACACAGATGAACAGTTTTGGGGGGAGGAACACAGAATCAGTCATGCCTTTGCCCTCGGTGAAGTTCATGTAGTCTTTGGATTCATTCAGAGTCTTCTGAAGGCAAATTCTAAACTGTCCATCTGCAATCCCAGGAGGATTTTCCAAAGGAGCCGTGGCTAATACTGGGGGGCTGGTCTCATAAAGTGGGAGCAGCGCTGCTGTGAGATAAAGCCCCTTAGGACAAATAGCCACACCTGTGGTGACCATGTGCTTGATGGTTAAATTCCGGGCATTAGAACAAAAGAGCCGGGATGTACCAGGAGAAATCACTTCCCCTCCCCTCCTCGAGTTTCCATGAGCAATATTGCTGGTTCTCCTGCCCTCTCACCCACTCAGCCCCGTGAGGAAGAGGGAGTTACCAACTCGTGAAATGACAGCCTCAGTTGCCTGGAGCTCATCTATCAAAAGCCTTTAAGCATGAGGGTTGTGCTCTCTTCCCCCTCCTCCTGGATTCTTGGTAAGTGAATCTGCTGTGAAGACCCAAACTGTACTTGAATGGGCTGCCCCTGGTCTATTCTGATGTACATTGTGTGTGCCCGTGAGGAGACGGGCGGGAATGTTAACAGACTCATTGTGTATGTCAACCACTCTCCCTGGTAAGTTTATCAGTTAGAAAGCTGACATTTTCCTCTTCACTTGCCTGGCTTCTGTAGGTTCCACACTTGGGTGAGAACAGAGGTATTTGTTTAGTCTATAGAGCCACCAAGAAGGGCGAATGATACGCACCACTACCATACCAAAGTTGTATTGAAAAGTTAAGCAGATAACGGATGTGAACATATTTGGTAAATGCTGATCATTACATAGTTTGGCCAATGACCACTGTTACCTTTATTAGGTCTAAGATAAGCATCACCTACTTCCCAAATCAGAATTTAAAAGGGCACTTCTGGCCCGTCAGTCGGTTAAGTGTATGACTCTTGATTTCAGCTCAGGTCATGATCTCACAGTTCGTGGCACAGAGCCTGCTTGGGATTTTCTCTCTTATTCTTTATCTGCCTCTCTCTCTCTCTCTCTCTCTTTCATGCAAGTGTGTGCTCTCTCTCAACATAAATAAACATTAAAAAAATTAAATAAAATTGGCATTCCTGCGTCACTCGGTCAGTTAAGCATCAGACTTCAGCTCAGGTCATGATCTCGTGGTCCATGAGTTTGAGCCCCGCATCCGGCTCCGTGCTGACAGCTCGGAGCCCGAAGCCTGCTTCAGATTCTGTGTCTCCCTCTCTCTCTGCACCTCCCCCACTCGCATTCTCTCTCTCAAAAATGAATAAACATTAAAAAAAAGTTAAAATAAATAAATGCATAAAATTAAAGGGTGCCGCTGCCTAGAGCGTATTAGTAGAGTGAATGGCCACCACTTACTGACTCGCTACCCTGTGCTCGGCCCTCAGGACAGTTTCCCACTCTGAGCATTTCTGGCTTTCTGTTTACGGTTTTCATCAGAATGTTAGGGAAAAGGAAGTTCGTGGGAGATTACTGCAACGTGTGCCAACGGGAGGCCCTGACCGTCATTTATGATAAATACAGAATAAATACATTTGTTATTGATAGTGCCTCATGCAAAAAGAGCTGGGAAGTGGCCGCCCCCACTCTGTATTCTTCTTCAAGGTTGGAAGGGGGCATAGGTTACCCACTTCTTCTCTTCTAACTTGATATCTTTGTGTGTCAACTTCCCATTAGCTATTCTGTCGCCACGGCGCTCGGCCCCAGCTGCCCCGTGCACCCTATCCCCCAAGCAGAGATAATGAGACAGTGCTACTTATATAACCTGGTCTGATTAGAGTCTCAGATCTTTGCACCTCAACAGCTGTGTGTTGTCACCAATGGAAATTTTTAACTCGTCTGCCAATTCCCAGGTCGCCCAAATAAGTGGCTGAAAGAGTGGCTGCCGTCTCATCGTTTATTAGAACGGAATTTAGGTTCTGATAAACCCTAATGCTGAAAATTAGCTCCGAGGAAACCGTGGCTGCGGTTCCTGGTCTCTGGCTGATGGGAACAAGTAGAATTTATTCAGGTGGGTTTTTTTATCCTATAGCCAGTTCAGCACACAAATTACTTCAGAGCTATTTTTAAAAACGTAATAAGACCAATACTTAGGAGAGCCCGATGCAGTGTGAGGAGGATCAGAAAGCATCTATTATGGGCTCGACATTCGCTCTCCCACAAAGCCTCGAACGATATTGAAAAATCTCTTCCTGGTCTTCCCGGTGGCTTAGCCACGTCGCTGGAATCCTCTGGGTGTTGGTCAGACTTGCCATGGGTGAAGGAGTCGTTTTAGTCTGCAAAGCCATGTTGGAATTAGCCTTTTGATATGGGCGGAGTGAGGGGTACCATTGGCTTTTCAGACTGTGTGTTACATGGAGAGGTCACCTCTAGGACCCCTCATTCAAAACTCTAGCACTTGAACATTCTTTTCAAGGTCTACAGAGAGAAAGGCTTTGCATCTTCGGTGGTGCGTTTGAGTGTTTCACGCCCACTTCAGAGGAAAAAGGCAAAATGATTTTTCAAACACATTCTAGACTTTCCTTCTTGTTCTGACACTAAGAAACATAAACCTTCATCACCACTCTCCTCTGATTCCTTTAGGCATGTTTTTTGGAGGTTGTAATGAATTCCACCCCCTTGGCCTTTCCTTTTACAGACCAGAATGATCCATAGATCAACAAGGATACATGGTGTCCCCAACTAGGGGCCTCAGAGGGAGACAAGGCGGCCGGCCCCTAAGCAAAGTTATATGACACCGTTCCTGGCCCCGTGGAACCTACCATCCAGTGAACAAATTCTTTAATTTTTCCCTGTCAGGAAGAGTTTTCTTGTCTCTCCCCTGAGCTTTTGTTCATTTTGGCCGTGTCCTTCCCAAACCTTTCCAAGTTCTCCCCATTCTCTCCTCGTGTTGGGGGCCCAGCTTGAATCTCAGACAGGAAAACAATAATCTTATTTTAAAAGATTTCTAAATTCAAAAAAAAAAAACAACTATAACAGCTTGCTTATATTATTTTAAAAAATCAAATGGGAAATCAGGAGAATTCAAGGCAGGGGTGGGCTTGGGCTCTGCCACTGCCCAGCTGCTCAGCGTCGGGTGGGGCCCCTAGGTCAACCTTTCTCGGATTCAGTTATGCCACCTCTAAGATAAGGGTCCCCACAGGCTTGCCGGGGATATCAGAGACTAGGGAGTGAAATCTTCTTGCCCTGCTTTTTTTCCTTATCGTGAAAAATTTTAAATGCTAAAAATTACTCCTGCCTTCTAATGGATTAAAATAAAAGAGGCCCGTGGTCCTCAAAAGCAACGGCAGTGAGCCCAGCGACCTCCTCTGCGACACCTTTCCTAAGACGGAACTGGATCTGTGCTGCCAGGCCTTCCCCATCCCCTCCAACCCCCAAGCCCCAGCCATGGTTCAGGCCTCTCCTGCCTGACCTGAGTGTCTTAGAGCTGCGTGTCCATAAACCAGCTCCTCCCGCAGGTAACGAAGCCCTCAGGTCAGCACGGGGCGTCTCCTCACCTGGGCGTCCCCAGCACGTTTGCACTCACCTCCCAGATTACCTTAGTAACACTTCCACGCGTACTAACATATTCTCTCATTTCATCCTTTTGACACTGACGTGAACTTGTTCTTTAGGTCCATTTCACAGAGGATAAAACGCGCTCAAGGACACCGAGCAACTTTTCCATAGACAAAATGCTGACGAACGAGGTCACTTGCACATGAATCTTGGTCTCTGGGTTCTCCATTCCTGCTTCCAACTCCGTCCCTCTTACACAGTCAACACCCTCCTCTGTGGTCTGGAGCTAAACCACCCCTAGGTGTCCTGAAGGCTCAAGCAATCCTGAGGTTTGTGTATTCCAAAAACACAACTCAAGCCCCCAACTCTCTGCGATGGACCGAAGCCCACCCAGAGAGCGCAGCCCACCCAGAGAGCGCCGGGCTGTCTCGGGAGCTTGATCAGCCTCTCTGTCGGCTTCCCCTGGGCACCAGGATCTTGCCGGAAATGGTTCTGTAGTATCTACAAAAACCTTGTGAGTAGTTTTAAATTCCAGTCATCACATGGACAAGAAAGGTGTAGCTGGGAATGGCTGAAGTCACACAGTTGAGTAGACTCAGAGTCAAAGGCTATAAACATCACATCGCGGTTAAGTTAACATTAAGTCCTAACATTAAGTCCTATTGAGATTTACTTCCTTGTCACCAAAACGCTTAGCAAGGGCAGATATGGGAATCTCTGTGCTGATCTTGACCAAATTTCTTTTCCTGAATTATAGCATTGCCACAGTTCCTGGTCTTTGTCTCTCTGGGCGCGTACCCAGCTACTCTTCCTCAGCCTCTGCCAACATACTTGCTCAAGGCTCTGTCTGAGCAGAAGTGTGACCAGTCCCCATGTGCTCCACAAAATGCTTCTTGCTTCCTCCTCTTGGGGAGAGTGAAACAGCGCTGTTTCTTTCTGAATCTGTCGATTCTGGAAGCTCTGTGCTCTCTGGTTGGCCGTCCCTGGGCTGTGGCGAGGAGACAGGTGCTGTCTTCCACTCCTTTTGGACAAAATGTGGGTTCCAATATAAAAATGGATTCCCTGGGGGACCAAAGCCTTTACCTTTATCCACAGTCTTTCCCATTATAGCAGACGGCACCCTGAAACTTTTTCTACTTCGTTTCCAGATGGATGGGCTCACTGTGTGTTCGGGGAGCAGACCTTTGCTGGCATCTTGACCTGAATTAGAAGGGGAATTGGATACCTCCAGCATCCTTGACGGTGGGAGAGAAGTGCTCATTTTCATCTCCTGTGCTCTTTGTACAGCTTAAGGGCAGCAAAGCTGGGGGGTGGGGTGGGGAACAAAATGTCGAATGCTTAGACACTTCTTCCCTTGGATTTATCTTTCTCTCTTTATGTCTCTTCATTTTTCTCCCTCTTAAAACATCTTATGAAGGTATGATTGAAATACAGTAAACTGTACATATGGGGTGCTTAGGTGGCTCAGTTGGGTAAGTGTCCGACCCCCGGCTTTGGCTCAGGTCATGATTCTGCAGTCTGTGGGTTCCAGCCCCGCATTGGGCTCCGTGCTGACAGTGTGGAGCCTGCTTGGGATCTCTTTCACCCTCTCTCTCTCTCTCTGCCCCTCCCCTGCTCCCTCTTGAAATAAATAAACTTAAAAAAATGTTAAAAAGAGTCTGTTTAAAAAAAAAGAAAAAAGGATCTATGCATACATAAAGTGTGCTCCCTGATGAGTTTTGACACATGTAAACACCATGTAACCATTACCACAGTCAAGCTAGTGGGTATCTCTATCACCCTCAAAAGCTTCCCCATGATCCTTTTTAACCTTCCCCTAGACCCCCAGCAACCCTTGGTCTGCTTCCTGTCCCTATAGATTAGTTGGCTGTTTCCAGAATTTTATAAAAATGGAATCACACAATCTGTAGTTTAGAAATAAGCAATTTATTGGGATAGAATTCACAAATAATAAAATCAACTCGTTTTAAGTGTACTAGTCATCAGGATGCTCCAGAGGAACATAACTAACATGTATATGGAGAGAGAGGGAGAGATTTCTTTTAAGGAATCACCTCACATAATTGCAGGGGCTGGCAAGTCTGAACTTCCAGGGCAGGCCAGCAGGCTGCAAACAAGCAGAAGTTGATGTCACACTCTGGAGGCAGAATTTCTTTTCCTGGAAGCTTTGGTTTTTGCTCTTATTATGGCTTTTCAACTGATTTCACAAGGCCCATCCACACCAGCAGAAGAAAATCCCTTTTACTTAAAGTCAACTGATATAGATGTGAAGTACATCCATAAAATACCTTCACAGCAACACCTAGGTAAATGTTTGATTGGATAAACAGGTCATGTAGCCCGGCCAAATGGATGCACACGGTCACTAAATGAACAACTCAATGGTGTTAGTCTATTTATTAATGTTGCACCCCTATCACCACTACCTAATTTTGTAACAGTTCCATCATCCCGAGGTCTTAAACACTTTTTCTCTCGGATTTATCTATGTCTGTTTCTTTGCCATCAAGGTTATGAGAGAGAAAGGAACTAAAGCTACTTCTAGTCTGATTCTTCCAATCTTTGAATCTAACAATTTTTAGCAAGGCTTTTCTATAACTGGGTACTGATGATCTGTTACTTACCAGATCATCAGAATATACCAGAATTGAAGAAGTCACTCTCTAACATGAACTCATTCCTTGATTCACGTTCAAGAGCACCGAGTTCTGCTCTGCGCTAGGTGCACTCACAGGAGGCATCCATTTGATTCTTATAGCCACCTCGCAAAGTAAGGAGGAGCCGGCCCCACTTTGCAGAACACAATAGAGTCCCAGAGAGGCCAAGAACTGACACATTCGATCCATAGACAAACAGATTTGCGAACGGTCTTCTGATTCTAAGTCCTTCCCTTGCAGCCCAGCCACCCTCTTTAGACGTCACATGTTGTATGTGCATTAGAGAGCCTGATACCGTATCATATGCACATAACTAAACCTTGACAGGTTGAAGCAAAGCCTTGTGAAGTTCCTGAATGCAGGAAACTTGACCTGGATGTGAGAATCCTCGGGCACTTTCACCTGGTATTTCCACTAGCGCTTTAGAAAGGACACCGCAAAAGGGCATTGGCATATTTATGTAGATTTCTTTGTTACAGCTGTTGAAGTCTGTGGTTTTTAGAAAACTAGGTTACAGTGTGTTGGGGAAAGCATCCTTCTCAGTTTATTCCCTCTTGTCTTTCTTTTGCCAACACAGTCCTCTGTTAGGGAGAAAGAACCCTGCACCTATATGAGGGACCTGAAGCATTTTGCCTAAGGCTTTGCATCTCCTTTGCTCCTTCCCTGCCTCCTACACCTGCTGCCTTTGCCACAGGCTCCTTCTCCTCTGCCACTCTGATGAATGTCAAGGTGAGGCTCCAAGTTCTGCTGTCATTTCCGAGGAATGGATGCCATCAATCATAGATCTTGTGCTCCCACAAAGGGACGGCCCTCTCTTCACTCCCCACATCAAAATGTGTCCTACAGGACAGAACCTCGGTGTTACTTCTCATGCTTGTGCCTAATGCCTCTGAGAATTTACTTAACTGAACTTTGCTTCAGCATGGTACTTTGTTCCATGCCAGCATAACCAGCCATGCTAGAAAATTCTTCTGTTCTTGTTTTAAGATCAAATACATATTGTATAGCATGTTTGAAATTTGCTAAGCTCTGATCTTAGAAGTTCTCATCACAAGAAAAAACATTTCGTAACTCTGCGTGGTGACAGATGTTGACCAGACTCACTGTGGTGATCATTTCATAATATATACAAATAGCAAATCATTATGTTGTACACCTAAACCAACGAGATGTTGTATGTCAAGTATCCCTCAAAAAAAAAAAAAAAAAAGATCAAATACATTCTGTGTTCTCTCTTCATTTTCCCTTTTCTTCCACTCTCTGACATTCCTCCTTAACCAAAAGTGCAGTCAAACAATTAAGGGAAGACAATAGTAGCTGGAATGAAAACTATATGGTATACAAATTAGCACTTACTTACGAACTTGGGTCCTTTGACCCGTACGATATGATTCAACATAGAAGAGAAGTTTAGCCTGACGCATAAGCATTTCCCCAAGCTTCTGGGCACACCGCGTTCTCTACCATCAATATGCCAACCCTACTAAGACTGAAGAAAGGACCAATTTTTAGAAGGCTTCTTATACAGGAAGAGGTTTCTTTCTGGTTTCCTTGCAAAGTCAGGGTAAGTTTCCCAGAAGAGCTGGTTTGATGTCTGTTCTCATCTCTTGCCCACTCACTGAGCTCAGGGAAGTGATAGATTCTTGGGTCTTGGCCCACACATATGTAAGGATGGTGAAGACAAGAACCTGTGGCTTTAAGTTTTCAAAAATAAGTAAGTGAAGGCTTCAGAACATCACCTGGTAGGTGATTTTTGTGGCTTACACCATAGAACTCTGTACATCCTGGATTTTCCAAGACAGCTCTGGTTTCAGATACATCTCTACTTGCCGAATCCCGGGTTCTGATTTTTGGTCTACAAAATATGATCACCTTGGTTATAGGTGAGCCTGTGCTATGTGAAGTCATTTGGGTAACTAATTTTTCTTGGATAGTGTCAAAGATGACTCTGAGTTCTACCACACTGTATAAATGAGTCATATTATTGAGATGATACAGTGCAGTTACCAGGTGGTTTTGCTAATAATTAGAAACACATTTCTATATTTCATAGAACCAAGGCAAGGAAAACATGACCAGGAAAATGTTACATGTGGGGACAATTATTCAATAGGTCCTTGGCTGAGATTTGTGGATGTGAACATAATTCAGAGGCAAAAATGAAATAATGGAATAATACATGGAGATTTCTTTTATTGAAGCTGAATTACAGAACACAGGAATTAACATTCAGCCAAGTCTTGATAATTCAAGGAATGATGACCCAATCTGTAAATGACCAGACCGTATCCTCCTTTTTCTCATTGCCGTAGCCCAGGACTTCTCAAATTTGAGTAATGTGTTTAGGGAAAAAAAATCCTTAAGAGGCTATAGTGTTTCTTAAATTATTTATACTAAAATTGTAAAATTTGCACAGAACTAAACTTTAAGATTGAATATTTATGCTTTCATATGCTTGCTTTAAATAAAAATAATTTATAAAGTAAAAACCATAAAAATCACAAAATCAGTAAGTTGGATATTCACAACATTAACTTACAGTGATGGATGGTGTTGTTTTGCCGAAACAACATGGCACACCGCGATCTTTCTATGTGACCAGAAGCAGAGAAGAATGAAATATTAGAGATCAATGTGAGAGACGCGCAAGCCCCAAGTTGTCCCATCATGCTCCTCCCTCAAGAACTTATGAATCTTGGCTTGAGGAATACTGCTTCTATCCATTGAGAATTGATGATCTTTTTCTGTATTCCAAGATCTGCAAGGACAAGGAGAAATGTGAAACCAAAATGGGTCAGCGATCCTTCTTGTTGGTAAAAGTTGTCACTGAAGCGGACTTAGGGGTGATCTGTAGATTTCAATCAGATCAACTTTTGACCTCCTTTTATTGGTTTCCCATTGCCCTGGCTATTAGAGGATTATCTATAATATCACATGTCCTGAATTGGCTGCCTGCTGCTCAGAACAGGCCGTAGTTCAGCCTGCAGACCCATGGCTTTTCCAAAGACTCCCACACTGATTTTGGAAAGACTGGAGCACATCTAGTAGGACTCCCTTACATGGTAAGCAGATCCACTTGCAGGAGCCGCCAACTCATGTATTGTGATGTAAATAGTGTTGTTCCACACCCAGAGCTTTTCATCTTCCAAGAGTTTCACAAACACAGACTAATTAATAAGTCTTTTCCATGCTGACAGGGAGGAGTTGTAAGGAAAGAGCTGATGGGTGGTTTTCCAGATCAACACATGTTAATTTTTATCCAAGGCTGAGGAGAAAGAAACAAAAACGTATAGTGCTGAACACTTACTGTGTCGGCCACTTTCACATTCTTTATTTTCTTTAAAGCTCACAACAGTCTTGGCAGGAAAAGAATCTTGGCACAGAGGTCTTCTTGTGACCAGTTTTACAGTCGGGGAAATGACAGCTCCTAAAGGTAATATTCAGACAGTTCCACAGTTACAAGTGAAGGCTGGAGGTGGGACTCAAACTCGGGTCTGTGAATTTCCTGCATTCACACTCTTTCTGTTACTGCATAGGACACAGACCGGAAGTTGAGCATTTTCACTTACTGGTGATTATCATTGTTACTGTTAACAGGAAGTGTTATTAATATTTAATGACCATAATATTTCACAGTTATTAGGTCACAGTCTTTGAGGCGCTTAGAGTTCTATGCAACTATTCTGCTTTTGCTCGGTTCTGAAATGGCAAATATTTGGATTTGATATTAGAAGTCGTTTTGGGCTCATTTCTGTCTTACAAGCAGTAATTTTTCATGGGCTCAAACTCTTGGAACTTGCAGAAATCTGGAATTGAAAACAATGCTTGCTTTGTCCTCAGAAGTTATGTTCATGACACACCAGATGTTCTGGTCTATGATAAAAAAAAATTCTTAGTTTTTAATGGAAGAAAACAGACTGATGTCAAGGACACATCTTTCCGTCTTATCACATACAAAGAACGGGGACTGTGACTTCTCTTGAATGGACCACTCCCAGGTATGCAGAGTGCTAGAGGACTCCTTTCTGGCATGGGGCCCATATCCCACCTTGACCTTGGCTATTGGTTCAAAGGACATCATGGCCAAATAATGGTCCCAGTGCTGTTTGCTCTTCAATCCACAAAGCAGACTGGACTGAGCCTTGTGCTCTGACTCCTTCCCTTCCGAGCACCTATTTGAGAGGCATCTGGGACCTGGGGCCGTAAGGAGATGTTAACTGACCCCAAGGCAGGAGCAGGTGCTGTAGTAGTTCTGCTCTTTCAAAGATGATAAACCAGGGACTACAGGGTTTCAGTGCTCACTCAGTCCTCACACTGGCAAGTAGGGGAGCTAGGCTGGGGGACTCAAAAGCCCTGCTGGAGCCTTCGTCGAATTTATTGAGCCTCTACGGAATGCAGGAATTTTACATATTCACTCCATTGTTAATTTTTTGTTGCGTGACCTGCACCATGCTCAGTACTATTCTAGGTGTTGGCACCAGAGCAGTGAAGGCCAAAAACAAAAATTCTACACTCATGGAGCTTATGTTCTTTCATGTATATACGTGTTTCTACTTAATCATGATAACAATGATACATATATACATATGTATATATGTGTATATATCTATATGTAAGTATACTCCTTAGCCATGTATATTTTTAGTGATGTAATCTTGAGTAAATAGCTGCATTGAATCTTGTCTCTTCAAATGCAAACCAAGGACAACCATATATATGTACACATATATACATGATATACATGTGAACACATGTGTATACATATATACATACAGTTCTTCTTGGTTTGCTTTTGAGGAGATGATGGTTTAGTGCAGTGATTTATTTAAGATTGCATAGCTAAGGATGGCAGAATTTGAATCCAGATCTCTGAATTACAGCCATTTCCATTTTATCATACCATGTTCTATGCATATAATTCATGGAAATAGAATTTTACTGTTCAAAGTGGGATCAGCTTTAGGGGAAGAACCAAAGGCACTGATGTGCTGCTTCGAACATATTTCCAACGGTCAGGCCATGGGTCCCTTTTTGTATATTTTTCATCGTAACGAATTCAGTAGTAGTTTTGGGAATTATTGTATCTTATTATTTGTATTTGACTATTTGACATAATCCAGTGGAGAAGGTGAAGAATGTAGCCATCAGTCTGGGCCACAGGAGCTGCTTAACAAGGGGAACACAGAAGGTTG